>CM033473.1:98209897-98341530 GCA_019447015.1 Hymenochirus boettgeri | reverse complement strand
ATCTAACTCTGCTATCTATCTATCTAACTCTGGCTATCTATCTAGCTAACTCTGCTATCTATCTATCTATCGATCTTCTACCTCTTCTATCTATCTATCTAGCTATCTACCTCTGCTATCTACTATCTATCAATCTATCTCACTCTGCATCTATCTATCTAACTCTTCTCTACTATCTTATCTCTCTAACTCCTATCTATCTATCTGTCTTCAACTCTGCTATTATCTTATCTATCTAACTCTGCTATACTATCTTATCTAAACTATTCTACTACTATCTATCTAACTCTATCTATCTATCTAACTCTTGCTTATTATCCTATCTAACTATGCTATGCTATCTATCTATCAACTCTGCTATCATCTAACTCTGCTGTCTATCTATCTACTCTGCTATCTACTCTGCATCTATACTTTCGATCACTCTGCTATCTATCTTTCTATGCTAACTACTGCTATCTATCTTTTCTATCT
The DNA here is from genome assembly GCA_019447015.1 of Hymenochirus boettgeri. Classification (NCBI taxonomy): domain Eukaryota; kingdom Metazoa; phylum Chordata; class Amphibia; order Anura; family Pipidae; genus Hymenochirus; species Hymenochirus boettgeri. The sequence continues at coordinate 98,341,056 of CM033473.1, read as the reverse complement.
AACTCTGCTATCTTCTTTCTATCTAACTCTGCTACTATCTTTCTATCTAACTCTGCTATCTATCTTCTATCTAACTCTATCTATCTTTCTATCTAACTCTGCTATCTATCTTTCTATCAATACTCTGCTATCTATCTTTCTATCTAACCTCTCTATCTATCTTTCTATCTAACTCTATCTATCTATCTACTCATCCTATATCTATTCTAACTCTATCTATCTAATAACTCTATCTAATATAACTCTGCAATCTACTATCTAACTCTGCTATTTATCTATCGATCTATCTATCCTTCTATCTATCTATCTAAACTCTATCTATCTCTACTATCTATCTATCTAACTCTGCTATCTATCTATCTATCTATCTATCTATCTATCTACGCTGCTATCTCTATCTATCTATCTCTGCTATTCTATCTATCTAACTCTGCTATCTATCTATCTATCTACTCTGCTATCTATCTATCTAACTACTGCTATCTATCTATCTAACTCTGCATATCTATCTATCTATCTTCTATCTACTCTATCTATCTATCTACTCTATCTATCTAACTCTGCTATCTATCTATCTAACTCTGCTATCTATCTTTCTATCTAACTCTATCTATCTATCTAACTATCTATCTATCTAACTCTATCTATCTATCTAACTCTGCTATCTATCTTTCTATCTAACTCTATCTATCTATCTTCTATCTAACTCTGCATCTATCTTTCTAATCTATCTCTCTGCTATCTATCTTTCTATCTAACTCTGCTATCTATCTATCTATCTATCACTCTGCTATCTATCTATCTATCTAACTCTGCTATCTATCTATCTATCTACTGCTATCTATCTATCTATCTAACTACTGCCATCTATCTCTCTATCTATCTAACTCTGCGATCTATCTATCTATCTAACTCGCTATCTATCTATCTATCTAACACTGACTCTATCTATCTAACTCTTCGCTAGATATCTAACTCTGCTATCTATAGATAGATAGATAGCAGAGTTAGATAGATAGATAGCAGAGTTAGATAGATAGATAGCAGAGTTAGATAGATAGATAGATAGATAGCAGAGTTAGATTCTACACTGCCCCAAATACAAAACAATACGGGAGCCCTATTTCAAGATGCTGTCGGACTTTATCCCAGACTTCAACTGCTTAGATGGAGAGAGAAAACTCTATATCCTGCTGGGGAGAGGATGAAGCCACAGTAAATATTGGGGCACACTATGTAACGGCATGTCACAGACTGAGAGGAGCATAAATGAACTCAATGTCCAAGGATTACTTGCCCAATTATCCCTTTATCCTTCCCAAATCGACTTAAAGTCTAAAACCCAATATACCCTTTATAGTACTGTCCATATATTAAATTATCCATTGATACCCATGTCCCCCTACCGTGAACCTCTAATACTAACATGTTTTATTATTTTATTATTTTTTGTTTGCTTTGGCAATGTCAAAATGTAAATTGATCCTGCCAATAAAGCTCTTTTTGATTTGATTTGATAGATAGCAGAGTTAGATAGATAGATAGATAGAGTTAGATAGATAGCAGAGTTAGATAGATAGAGTTAGATAGAGTTAGATAGATAGATAGCAGAGTTAGATAGACAGATAGATAGATAGTAGAGTTAGATAGATAAGATAGTAGAGATAGATAGATAGATAGATAGATAGCAGAGTTAGATAGATAGAAAGCAGAGTTAGATAGACAGATAGATAGATAGCAGAGTTAGATAGATAGCAGAGTTAGATAGATAGCAGAGTTAGTTAGATAGAGTTAGATAGATAGATAGATAGCAGAGTTAGATAGACAGATAGATAGATGAGTTAGATAGATAAGATAGTAGAGTTAGATAGATAGATAGATAGCAGAGTTAGATAGACAGATAGATATATAGAGTTAGATAGATAAGATAGTAGAGATAGATAGAGTTAGATAGATAGATAGCAGAGTTAGATATAAAGAGTTAGATAGATAGAGTTAGATAGATAGCAGAGTTAGATAGATAAGATAGTAGAGTTAGATAGATAGATAGCAGAGTTAGATAGAAGATAGATAGATAGCAGAAGTTTGGTAGGTTTTTTTTAGTGATAGATAATAGATTAGATAGATAGATAGCAGAGTTAGATAGATTAGATAAGCAGAGTGTAGTTAGATAGATAGATAGATAGCAGAGTAGTAGATAGATTAGATAGCAGAGTTAGATAGCTAGATAGCCAGATGATAGATAGATAGATAGCAGATAGATAGTAGATAGATAGATAGGATAAGATAGCAGAGTTAGATAGATAGATAGCAGAGATAGATAGATTAGATAGATAGATAGTAGCAGAGTTGAGTAGATAGAGATAGCAAAGAGATAGATAGATAGATAGATAGTAGATAGCAGATTAGATAGATAGATAGGATAGATAGTAGATAGATAGATAGTAGGTAGGTAGATAGCGAGTTAGATAGATAGAGTTAGATAGATAGAGTTAGATAGATAGATAGAGTTAGATAGATAGATAGCAGAGTTAGATAGATAGATAGATAGCAGAGTAGATAGATAGAGTTAGATAGATAGATAGCGAGTTAGATAGATATAGATAGCAGAGTTAGATGATAGATAGCGGAGTTAGATAGAGTAGAGTAGCAGAGTAGATAGATAGATAGCAGAGTTAGATAGATAGATAGATAGATAGATAGCAGAGTTAGATAGATAGAAAGATAGATTAGATAGCAGAGTTAGATAGATAGAGTTAGATAGATAGAATAGAGTTAGATAGACAAGATAGATAGATAGCAGAGTTAGATAGATAGATAAGATAGTAGAGATAGATAGATAGATAGATAGCAGAGTTAGATAGACAGATAGATAGCAGAGTTAGATAGACAGATAGATAGATAGAGTTAGATAGATAAGATAGTAGAGATAGATAGAGTAGATAGATAGATAGATAGCAGAGTTAGATAGATAGATAGATAGATAGATAGATAGCAGAGTTATATAGATAGATGAGTTATAGATGATAGATAGAGTTGATAGATAGATAGATAGATAGATAGATAGAGATTAGATAGATAGATAGCATAGCTAGATAGAAGATTAGATAGATAGATAGCAGAGTTAGATAGAGATAGATAGCAGAGTTTAGATAGATAGATTAGCAGATTAGATAGATAGATAGAGGAGTTTAGATTAGATAGCCAGAGTTAGACTATTTCTTTATCTTTGTCTTCTTTTATTTAAAAAAACACACTTTTTTGATTATTGATCAAAATTTGTTTTTTGACTATAGTTAGCCTTTAGGTATTGCTTCCATAGGAATGGAAAGGTAGGTCAGTAGCTGGGTGTACCTGTGTCTGTTTTTATTTAAGCCTTTTTACTGACCAATTAATTGACATTCTGTAAATATATATATTCATTGGTACAGAAAAAATCCATATTTGTGTCATTCCTCATGTTTCATGTATCAGGTATCATTCATTGTTTATCATTCATCGTCTATTGGAGTCAGGTATCATTCATCGTCTATTGGAGTCAGGTATCATTCGTCAGGTGTCAGAGTCAGGTATCAGAGTCAGGTATCATTCATCAGGTATCAGAGTCAGGCATCATTCATCGGGTATCGGAGTCAGGTATCATAGTCAGGTATCATTTGTCAGGTGTCAGAGTCAGGTATCATTCATCAGGTATCAGAGTCAGGCATCATTCATCAGGCATCATTCATCAGGTATCAGAGTCAGGCATCATTTATCGGGTATCAGAGTCAGGTATCATTCATCAGGTGTCAGAATCAGGTATCATTCATCAATGATATCTGATGGCTGATAACTGATTCCTGACTCTGATACATGATGAATGATACCTGAATTTGATAACTGACTTTGATGCCTGATGAATGATACCTGACTCTGATACCTAATGAATTATGTGTGACACTGATACCTGATAAATGATACTTGATGAATGATATCCGATGAATGATACCTAATGAATAATGAATAACACTGATAGCTAACTTTGATACCTGATGAATGATACATGAAACCTGAAACATGAGGAATGACACGAAGATGTTTTTTTCTGTAGATTTTAGGCATGTGCAGACTTTTACATGCAATAGATTTCCAGCTTTATTTCTTACTTTATTTTTTTTTTTTATTTCTTTCACTTGAAAATCTAAATTACTGTCCTTTCTATTTCTTTATCTTTGTCTTCTTTTATTTAAAAAAACACGCTTTTTTGATTATTGATCAAAATTTTTTTTTGACTATAGTTAGCCTTTAGGTATTGCTTCCATAGGAATGGAAAGGTAGGTCAGTAGCTGGGTGTACCTGTGTCTGTTTTTATTTAAGCCTTTTTACTGACCAATTAATTGACATTCTATAAATATATATATTCATTGGTACAGAAAAAATACATCTTTGTGTCATTCCTCATGTTTCAGGTTTCATGTATGGTTGGAAGGCTTTTCATTCATGTGATCACAGTAATGTATACTAAAACCCCTTTGTTTATAAAGTATGCCAGTGTGCAGATAATATGATATTGTATGGGGCCTAGGAATGTGCATTGATTATCTTTTCTATGTTTGTATAAAGTTTTGACCAGATCAGTAGCACTTCCGCTAAATGTAGTTGTAAATTAGCCTAATTGGAGTGCTTCCACAATTCTTGTATTGTATGGTTTCATGTATCAGGTATCATTCATTGTGTATCATTCATTGTCTATTGGAGTCAGGTACATCATCGTCTATTGGAGCAAGTTCATTCATCGGTATCGAGTCGGTATCCGATCGGTATCATTCATCAGGTATCAGAGTCAGGCATCATTTCATTTGGGGTAATCAGAGTCCGGTATCATTCATCGGGTATCAGAGTCAGGTATCATTCGTCATGGGGTCGAGTCCAGGTAATCAGAAGTCGGTATTATTCATTCGGGTTCAGAAGTCAGGCTCAGTCATCGCTGCTATCAGAGTCAGGCATCATTCATACGGGTGATCAAGTAGGCATGTATTCAATCAAGTATCAGAGTCAGGTATCATTCGTCATTTGTCAGAGTCAGGTATCAGAGTCTGCATCATTTCAATCATGGCATCAGAGCAGGCAATCATTCATCAAGGTATCAGAGTCGGTTATCAGAGTCGGTATCATTCTCAGGTATCTATTCATATAGATTCATTTATCGAGGTGTCAGGTGTTGTTTAATCTGGTATCGGTTTGTCATGTGTCAGGTATTGGTTGATAGTATTAGGTGTGTTATTGTCTATTATCAGGTGTCAGGCGTGGTTTATTAATATCGTGTATTGGTGTATCATTATCATGATCAGTTATCAGGATTTAGTTATCAGGTACATGGCCATACAGGAGGCAGACTTTGATAGATCGAATGTCTAAAGACTGCATTTTACATGCAGCGGTTCTTTCACCTTTAGATATCCAATTTGGACCATTATTTTGAAAATTTAATACACTAGAATGGACCAGACTATTAAAATACAGTAGGGGTTTTTTTTGTGTTTTTTTTTTTTTTTTGGGGGGGGGGGTGACATAAAAGGAGCACTGTCTGCCTCTTTCTTCCCTTTGGTATAATAGAATATATATTTACAGAATGTCAATTGGTCAGTATAAAGGCTTAATTAGTGTGGACTTATTTGAACTGATTTTTATGGTACATTGCAACATTGGTATATTCTCATCTATTTTAATATAAAAGAAAATAAAAGCTATAATAGCCGCCATCATTGGATGTAACAGCAGTAAATCATCTGAGGAATGATACCTGAGGAGTGATACCTGAGGAGTGATTACCTGAGGAATGATACCTGAGGAGTGATACCTGAGGAATGATACCTGAAACATGAGGAATGACACAAAGATGTTTTTTTTCTGTACATTTTAGCACTTAGATGGTGCTTATTTCTAGCTTTATATTTTTTATTTCTTTTTTAATTTGGTTTAAGAATGCCAACATTACGTTCCTTTCTATTTCTTTTCTTCTCCGTTTTATTTTTTCGCTTTTTTGGACGTATCTCCTCCCACAGTTTCTGAGCTAGAAACATGAAATTCGGTACAGACGTGCGGGGCATATAGGAGAAGTGTGCTATTACCTTAGCGTTACGCGTTATTGATAATTTTGGGACATTTTTCCCCATAGACTATAATGGTAACAATCCTCAAATGTGGATATTTCAAACAACAGTTTGTTTCATGGTCAAAAACACAAACCTTCCGTTCCCATGGAAGCCCATACTTAAAGGGTAACTAGGCAAAAAATTTTTTTTGACAATCATTAAAAAAGTCTGTTTTTTTTAACCCCTAACCTGATACAGGTACACACACCTACAGATCTACCCACCATTTTCTGTGGCAGCCATACTTAAAGGGTAACTATGGTCAAAAACAAACTTTTGATCAATAATCAAAAAAGTGTTTTTTTTTATGCCCAATCTTACCCCAGGTACACACACCTACTGACCCTTTCCATTTCTGTGGCACGCATACTTAAGGGTAACTATAGTCAAAAAAATTTTGATCAATGATAAAAAAAAATTATTAAATACAGAAGTCAAACATAAAAAATTGAAAGAAAATAATTTAGCTTTTCAAGCGAAACTTTAAAAAAACTAAAATTAAGCTAGAAAAAGCACCCTCTATTGGATTAAACGGTCGCACATGTCAAAATGTACAGAAAAAAACATAATTTGTGTCATTCCTCATTTTTTCAGGTTTCATGTATCATTCATCAGGTATCAAAGTCACTATCAGTGTTTTCATATTCATTTAGTCATCCATTCATCGGGTATCATTCATCAGGTATCAATTCATTAGGTATCAGACAGTCAGGTATCATTCATCAGGCATCAAAGTCAGTTATCAATTCAGGTATCATTCATCATGTATCAGAGTCAGGAATCATTTATCAGTCCATCAGATATCATTGATAAATGATACCTGACTCTGATGCCTGACTTTGAAACCTGATGACCGATAGCTGACTCTGATACCTGATGAATGATGCCTGATCTGATGCTGACTTTGGTCCTGATGAACGATCATGACTCTGATACATGATGAATGATACCTGACTCTGATACCTGACTCTGATACATGATGAATGATACCTGACTCTGGACTCTGATACATGATGAATGATACCTGACTGATACATGATGAATGATACCTGACTCTGATAACTAATGAATGATACCTGACTCTATCGGATCATGATGGAACTGATACCTGACTCTATACTGATGACTGATACCTGACCTGATAAACCTGATGAATACCTACTCTGATACATGTGAATGATACCTGACTCTGATACACTGATGAATGATACCTGACTCTGATACTGATGATATACCTTACCTATACATGAACCTGAAACATGAGGAATGACACAAAGATGTGTTTTTCTGTACATTTAGGGACATGTGCAGACTTTGCAAATAGATGGTGCTTATTTTCAGCTTTATTATTATTATATATATAATATATATATATATATATATATATATATATATCATATATATTTTTTTTTTTTTTTTTTTTTTTTTGCTTGAAAAGCTAATTACTGTTCTGTTTCTATTTTAGCTAGCTAAGGAATTGGTGGAAGCGTTACTGCATTATCGCAAATATCAGATATTTTTTTCCCATAAGGGTACAATCTTCTAATTGGATATTTCAGAGGTTTAAGGGCTAGGCCAAACTAGCGTGTTTTTTGCGTTGATTGCGCCTGCCGATTTTTGCTAAAATGGAAATCATGGGAAGTTGAAAATTCCGCGAGTTTTCCGATGCGCATGCGATTGCGTGTCCATTAGCGTTTTGGTAACGCCAATGGCGAAAAGCAAAAATGCCAATGCTTTTTGATTGTGTGCGCGATTCCTGTGCGTTGCTGTGTGGCCTCCGCCTAAGGGTCATGTCATCAAACAATTAGTTTCATGGTCGTAAATGCAAACGCTAATACCTCCACACAGATACAGGTACATACTTTTTACAACAATTTATCTTCACTTACTGGTTGCTAAGGGTATGCCCACTTCTATTAAAAAATTTTTTAATGTTATTCCCCAAAAGCTAGTCACATTTTGCTAATCTGTCTAATGTCTAACCTATTTAATGTTTGCTTAGTATATGGCCAGCTTAATACACAAAATATGATACCTTACAACCCGGATAGCTATACCTGACACCTGATACCTGACACCTGAAACCCGATAACCTGACACCCGATACCTGACACCTGATACCTGACACCCGATACCTGACACTCGATACCTGATACCTGACACCCGATAACCCGTAACCTGCACCTGATACCCGATACCTACACTTGATACCTGACACCCGAAACCTGACACCCGAAAACCTGACACCCAATACCTGACGCCTGATACCGAATGCCTGATACCTGATACCCGATACCTGATACCCAACACCCGATACCTGATTGTCTGATACCCGACACCTGATACCTGACCCACTTGATACCCGACACCTGATACCTGACACCTGATACCCGAGACCTGACAACCTGATGATGTCCTAAAATGGACACCGTAGAATAAAAACTCTATATAAAAAAATATATTTTTTTTTTAGAAAAAATTCAATCAACCATCAATTAACACATCTGTGGGACAACCCCATCAGGAATAATTTCCTTACATAAATTTTAGCAACAGTTTTTAGCATTCTTCTTTTTTTACTAATCTGTCCACAATTCCAGTAAGTTATATACAGATTGGGCATAAACATTGGGGCTAAGACTTTTAATGAGCCATATTATTACTATAAACTATCCCCTCTTTAATAAAGACCCAAAGGTCTAAAAACAATGCTTGAAAAAAAAAAAAAATCTTAAAAAATAAATCGGGAGAAAACAAAAACTAAACTGAAATAATAACATTCTCAGGGAAACATGGGAATGCAGGAAAGAAACCAAAAAAAAATGGAAAAGAGTAGCAATTTAACACATATAACACATGAAAAGAACTCACAATTATTTCATTTAAACAACTAAAACATAAGGAGATAATAATCAACAAATTAAATTAATGTAAATCAGCTCACCATTCTCATTTATAAACGATCTCTCTGCCAATTCCTACCAAAACCACTACATTAAAATCATACCTGGAATCAGTGAACTAACAGCTTAAACTTAACCAAAACATAGGTAGGGTTAAAGAAGATTAAGCTAAATAAACAAAACTCGGTAACAAACTAAATTCTAAACAGAATCTGGGAATTGAGATCTATATACATTATACCAAACACAACCATAACAGCTTAATTGGTAGTGAAACAATCGACTGGGGAGATATTTACACCCTATATTGTAAATATTAATTGCTTGGGTATTATTTAACCTGTAATCTAATACAGTAAATAAAAGGATATCCACCGTGGCCTGAATATATCTAACTTTTAAAGACCATGATAAGATTTAAAATAACCTCATACTCTGTGAGGCAATCGGATAGTTTCATATTCTATTCTTTAAGCATTTTAAACTGATTGGATGTTAATTAAACATTCTCCGTGCCCAAATATAGTTGGAGGCCTCAACAGCCCATTGGCACAGGATGCAGGGGTGCACAAACATTAAGGCATCCCTGAACAGTGACTGCCAATGATTTAGAAAAATAAGTGACTATTTCAAGGTGTCCTCTGTGATATTGTGATAAAACTGCCGCCATGGTTTTTACAATGTTCTCTATAAATACAATGAAAAGATTTTCATAATTCCAGAAAGCTCAGAGCAGGGGCAAAGTAATGTGATTACAATTATTTAAACACTAGACATTAAGCCTGTTACAATAACAGGCGCTAGAGCCCAGAGTGCCTCCATCCTCCATGTCCCAAGGCCACAGTTCCCTCTTAGTGTCCCAGACCCGGGTCCCCCCTCTGTCCCAGCCCCCTGGCTCCCTCTGCCCCAGGCCTCCCTCTGCCCCAGACCCAGGCCCCTAGTCTATCCCAGACCCGTGCCCCCCTGCCCCTCTGTTCCAGACCAGGGTCCCCCATCTGCCCCAGACCCAGGGCCCCTCCTCTGCCCCAGACCCCAGGGCCCCCCCCTCTGTCCCAGACCCAGGGCCCCCCCCCTCTGTCCCAGACCCAGCCCCACTCTCTCCCAGTCCCAGGTCCCCCCTCTGTCCCCAGACCCAGGTTCCCACCCCTCTGTCCCAGACCCCCCGTCGTGCCACAGATCCAGAGTCCCACCACTCTTGTCCCGAACCCAGGGTCCCCCATCTGCCCCAGACACAGGGCCCCTCCTCCTGTCCCACACACGGTCCCTCCTCTGTCCCAGAACAAGGCCCCCCCTCTGTCCCAGACCCAGGCCCCTCCTCTGTCCCAACCCAGGGCCCCTCCTCTTGTCCCAGACCAGGGCCCCCCACTCTGTCCAGACCCAGGTCACACACCACCTCTGTCCCAGACCCAGGGTCCCCTTCTGTCACGATCCATGAGTCCCCTGTCTGTCCCAGACCCAGGGCCCCTCCTCTGGCCCTAACCCAAGGCCGCCCTCTGTCCCAGACCCAGGGTCCCCACTCTGTCCCAGACCCAGGGCCCCTCCTCGCCCCAGACCCAGGGCCCCCCTGTCCCAGAACCCATGGCCCCCCCCTCTGTCCCAGACCCAGGGCCCCACCTCTGTCCCAGACCCCCCTCTGTCCACACACAAGGCCCACCCCTGTCCCAGACCCCCCCTCTGTCCCAGACGCAGGCTGCCCTCTGTCCCAACCCAGGCCCCCCTCTGTCCCAGACCCAGGGCCCCCTCTGTCCAGACCCCCCCTCTGTCCCAGACCCAGCCCACCTCTGTCCCAGACCCCCTCTCTGTCCCAGACCCAGGGTCCCCCACTTTGGTCCCAGGCCCAGGGTCCCCCATCTGTCCCAGACCACCTCTGTCCCAGACCTATGGCCCCTCCCTCTGTCCCAGACCCAGCCCCCTCTGTCCCAGACCCAGGCCCCCCTCTGTCCCAGACCCAGCCCCCTCTCTTCCCCAGCCCCAGCCCCCCCTCTGTGCCAGACCCAGGGCCCCCTGTCTGTCCCAGACCAGGGCCCTTCCTCTGCCCCAGACCCAGGGCCCCCCACACAGTCCCAGACCCAGGTCCCACCCCCTCTGTCCCAGACCCAGGCCCCCCCCTCTGTCACAGACCAAGGTCTCTCTCCTCTGCCCCAGATCCAGCCCCCCCCTACTCCCAGACCCAGGGCTCCTCACTCTGCCCCAGATCCAGCCCCCTGTCCCGACCCCAGGTTCCCCCACTTTGTCCCAGACCCAGGGTCCCCCACTTTGTCCCAGACCAGGGTCCCCCCTCTGTTTCCAGACCCAGGGCCCCCCCTTTGTCCCAGACCCAGCCCCCCTCTGTCCCAGACCCAGCCCCCCTCTGTCCCGACCCAGGGCCCCCCCTCTGTCCCCCAGCCCCAGGCGCCCCCTCTGTCCCAGCCCAGTCCCCCCCTCTGCGTCCCACCCACCCCCCTCTGTCCCAACCCCCTCTCTGTCCCGACCCAGGGCCCCCCCTCGCGCCAGACCCAGGGCCCCTCCTCTGCCCCCCAGACCCAGGTCCAACCCCCTCTGTCCCAGACCCAGCCCCTACCCCCCCTCTTGTCACTCTGCTTTACAGGCCCTGACACCTTTGGGTTATTAGGAGGTTAATTTAGGCATGGTGTCATGTCAGTGAGCAGTTCTGACTCCCCCCACCCTCACCCCCAGACATTGATTGTCTAGTGCAACCCTCTCCCTCACAACCCCCCCACAACACATTATTAATATCATTGGGGTCCAGGACAAACCACACACCCCACCAGCTACCCCCTGCCTCACTGTCCCCCACCCAGAGATCTTAGAACATACCTGTGTTGTGTACAGTTTTATTGGTGTCAGACCCAGTAATGCAGCATGGACAGAATTTTCACACTGTGAAGAGTTTAACTAAGAAATCAACCCACCCAGAGCAGCCAGCAGTTCTGTAGTCTGTGATCCCGCCCCTTAATGCAAACTTGTGATCCGATTGGCTGTTCTGCTCTGAGGAAAAGAAGTAGCCAATCAGGTAGATTGCAGCCACACACACAGGACACAGGGACGCCACTTGCATTTTATTATATAGATTCTTTGTCATTTTTGGTGTCCATAAATGATGTTTGGACCGTCTTTATTAATGGTGCCTTTTGGAGCATTTGGTCCCAGTGGGGAGCTGGCTGGGATTCATTGTTTGCTAAAAGTCATTAAGCTGACCAATTTCAGCTCTATTACAGGGTGTTTTGAGTGCAAAATGTCTTTATCTCTGGCTGGCTGACAGATGTTCACCCTTAGATATTCTACAACCAAGATATTGCAATATTGTATTTTCTGGAAGCTTCTGATGCAGACATTGGGAGAGAGAAAAACCATTTATTACATACCCTCCATGTTTCTGGATACACAATAACCACATTAACATATTTGAACAATTAACATATTTCAATACCCTAGAACCATGTGCTGAACACATTATTTTAAAACACTTCACAGAGAGCCTAAGAGTCTGTCACTGGCAAGTCCACCAAGTCTTATGGTCAACAGTGAACACATGAATGACTTTCAAAAACAAAATGACTACCAAAAGCTGAGCCGTAGCACCAGCTGACACTGCAAAGAAAACATGTCTTAAAATCAAACTGTAATAACATTGGGTTATTGGCAGAAATGCTAAGAGGGCTTAAATATCCGAAACTATAGGAATTATCTGTATATCATGAGCGGGCTATAATAGGGGTTAAAATAGGAAGATAGTCTTTGTAATTACTCATTGCTTTATAACAAAGGTAAAACCATTGGCAGAATACTACTAATTTATATCTTGTTAAAGGGGTTAGGGGCATTAAAATAATCCATATACACTTTTACTTCCAAGAAGTTATTGCCACTAAAGAAATTGAGATACACAATTTACTTACTAAATCCTGTATTATCAGTTAAATGGGGAAATCTGGTATAATTTAAAGGAAAAATAAGACAACAACAATAACAATAATAACATAATAACAATAACAACAGACAACAATAATACAACTAGGCCATTATCCCTATTAGTGACAAATATTTTATATTTTTAAAATCTCTATAGGTACCCTAATAAATCTCTAACAAAAAGCTGCAATCAGCTAGGGACCATTAATATAATGAAGCTTTGATAGAGAGCACCAGTCCCTGTATCATTAAGAACAAACTAAACAGCTTACCTTGTATATCTGAAGAACACAAATAGGATTACACATTCTGTCCATGAGCTTGTACCACAGGCGAGGGAATCACTTGTGGGAAAATCCTTACAACTGCCATCATAGCGATATCTATCTGTGACTGTATTTTTACATCCTACTTAGCTATATAGATATAACGGTCACTATCTCACTAATGATCTAATTTATTACAATAAACATTTGCTATTATTAAGCTGATCATTCTGATACTCCTTTTGAAAACCACCAGAAATTCTAACCAGATCCTTTCCCTCTACCACTTTCTAAATCTTCCACTCTCTCCAAAACCTCTATAATATATGAAAGAAAAAACTTCGTAGACATTCCTACCTCTATTTGCCTATCCACCTTCCTCTTGATAACCTTCCTCTTCCCATTTTAAATCTTCTTGAACCGTCTTACACAATCTAACAACTGTTTTCCTAAACTGTACACGTGCGATGCAAACAATTAAGATCACTTATGCAATTACGTATATAATCCCCACTAAAACTCCGTGACACATGAGTCTACTTTCTTTTCCCACGAGCAAAAGAAGAGAAGGAGGGGGAAGGAGGGAGTAAGCGGGGGTGTCCACTGTTGACAGATAATGATTAGACCAGAATTTAAATTTATAATAGAAAACATAGAGTCCAAACATTGCTAAGTGAAACCAGCATTAACCAAATTTAACACCTCACTCATTAATATAACTAGATTTTATAATATTATTCACTAAAAGAGCTCTCAATGAGAAATATACATCTTTTAATCCAACCAATTATTATCAAATCATGGATTGCCTTGTAAACATATATTTCAGATTATAATCCTGTAATTTATTTATCTCTTTAATATGCATGCCTGCCTCCCTACCCCCTCGCTATGCTACGCCCCACCCTCCCATTGCACCCACCACTGCCTATCTACACTTCTGCTTTCCTCCTGGGCTATCTATCCCGTGAGACTGCAAATACCCCCCCCACCTATTTTAAAATCTCCTCCAACCCTATAGCCATCTTCTCCCCCAAACAGCGCACCCCATCAGTGAGGTGCCCCCATCCCTACTAAAGAGCCTGTAGCCGACAGCAAAATTTGCCCGCCGTTCTCTATAGACCCAAAGCCTCTTCCTACACCACCCTCTTAGCCACACATTAATGCTCTTAAGCTTCTGCTCTGCCTCCCTATTTTTTCCGCTGCCCCCTATTTTGAAGGCACAAATATCATTTTTTTAGTCGTTAACCCGCGCCTTTAGCGATCATTAATTTACATTGAGATAGTAAATCTATGATAGCGATCAAAAATCTACAACCACGATCATTACCATTGGTAAAATGAGGCAAAATGTTTATATTTTACGGAATTAATGACTTTGTAAATGTGGTGGTAGGATACATATTCTATGGGCGACCATCATCTACGGTCATAGATTTACGATCGCTAATGTAGGTTTTAATACCGATCATAAATTCCAATCGCTATAAACGCTTGTTAAAAACAGTGATACCGCACCTTTATGTATAAGCCCTTAGCGTCTAGATAATTTTTAGAATAAGGCAGACATAATTCATCTTAATTTGTTTGTATAACACTATCACTTTAAAGTGGTACATCCACCCTAAAAATCATTTATATATGCTAGATACCCCCTGCCCTCCCCCATCCACCATCTTATTTCTTTAAAAACTAATAGACATATTTATAGTCCCTTCGCTCCTGCGGTGCACTGACCTGGCTCCCTGCTTGCCAGAATTTGCAAGCTGGGGTTGGACACGGCAGCTGCATCTGTGATTGGCTGAGATGCAGCTAACCACAGATGCGGCTGATGCCGTGGGAAGCGCTGTAAGTTCAGTTCTGATGATTTTTTTAAAGAAATTACTCGGCGGTTTTAGGTCTGGGTATCTACCATATATTTAAGGATTTTATGCCAGGTGGATGGACAAGCAAGGATGGATCCGGATGCTGGGGTAAGCCACAAATATGGAGTTCCTGTTTGGGTGCTCTGAGGGAGAATGAAGGCTGCGCAGGAACATAAAGCACAGACGTGAGGTGACTAAGAGAGCTTGGATTTTACACTGAGATTCTCCTGGTCTGCAAAAAGAAGTAGTAAAAACATATGTATCTTAATTGGCTGAACAGATTTTTAATGCAGTTTGGCTTGTTTAAAAAGCTAGAATAATGGCCATCCCTGTTTTCTCTTATCTATTTGTTCTGATGAATTTATAGAGATTTAAATCCAGATTTTGGATGCTTTTCCTATATTAATAATAACATTGTTTGTAGTGTTTAGAGTTCAGTCCAACACCATAGTGAAATACAACTCTTGTGAAGAGCTTAAATGCATCTCTTCCCCTTCAATCTTTCATCCAACAGATAATCAACAGGAGATCCATTGTCCCTTGCTTTTATTTTTTTGGATGTACCACTCGTAATATCAGACTCCTATCCTGCCCTTTCAGGGCTTTCCGGAGAGGGTGAGAAAGGGGGTGTGCGAGTGTGGCTAACGTGGGGCGGGGCGTGACATCACATGAGGCGAGGCCATCATTGTAGGTGGTGGGACACGGGGTTAAGGGCGTTTCTGGGGGCATGGTCAGCGAAAGGGGCTTGACTTGGTGGGAGGAGACTCCAAGTCCCGACTGCGATGCACCGATGTTCTCCGAACATTCGTTTTGGTACCCTATAGTCGGGGGGGGCACCTGTGCATGGCACTTTGCGATCGGACCGAAATTGCCCGTTTCGTCGGGGATCGTTGCCTGACCGACCGGGCGGATCTCCAAACGACTGGCCGTTTCGGCCAATAAAGGGCCGATTCACGGGCGTATTATTGGATGAAACGAACTGTTCGGACACATCATGCGTTGCGGGTCGGGACCCCGATCACGTGTGTACGAGGCTTTTAGCCTCTGTTTGAGTATCAGGGAGATCAGGTAACACTGTCTGAAGCCTATCTCTGACTGTCTCCATCTCAATCTATCCATCTACCTATATCTATTATCTATCTATATACCTATAATCTATGTATCATCTATGTATCTATCTATCTAGCTATGATATATCCCATATTTA
The DNA here is from genome assembly GCA_019447015.1 of Hymenochirus boettgeri. Lineage (NCBI taxonomy): Eukaryota > Metazoa > Chordata > Amphibia > Anura > Pipidae > Hymenochirus > Hymenochirus boettgeri. The sequence continues at coordinate 98,324,769 of CM033473.1, read as the reverse complement.
CTGGTATCCGTCTACAGTATATGTATTTCCATATCTGTCTACAATAAATAAAAAACTTTTTTTTTTTTAAAGTCAAGTGACTGTTAAACGTGGGTGGTCACGATCAACATCTGCTACTGACTTTATGAATTGCCCTGCATGAACTTTCATTCTTTCCACCAGCAGATGTCGTGGTTTCTCCTCAGAGATAGCACTTCGTCGGAATTTCTACCTGCCCACCAGCAGTAGGGCTCTCTACCTCAAAAACTGTGTGTGATTACACGACTATGCTGGGAGATCTGTCAGCCTGAACCTTCCACTGTCTGTATTTAAGGCCAGCGTGAACATTGCTTCAGTGCTATTTCATTGTACTCTACGTTTCCTTTCCTGTGTCCTAGCCCTTCTAGCCGGAGTTAGCAGTCCGTGTACTCGAGTCTGTGCCCTGTTTCTCTTGTTTCTCTTGGTGCCCTTTCTGCGTTTTGACCTGGTTCCTGTTTCTATTCTCTGCCTAGCGTTCATCTTGTATTATTTTTATCTTTCCGGTTTAATATTCTTCCTTTTACAACCGCTACTTACTTTTGCCTCTGCGCCTCTAAACTGCGTATTATTGGTTTTGGTATGGTTATCTCTTCCTGGGTTTTGGGTCTGTGTGCACACATTTTGTATATACACTGGGTTACTCACTGCATTGGTATCCTTATGCAGAGTAGGCTAATTGTATGTACTCCAGACCTGCAGGTGTTGCTCATTAAATACCTTGTCTGCAGGAGATTGTCTTGCATTAACCTTTTCGTATGTATGCATTTTGTAGTGCATGAGGTTTAATGTCTGCAACTGCTCTCATTCAGTATCATTTATATCCCCTTGCAATTGTTAATAAATTGGCCTTTTCATTTATTCCTGGCTTGGTCGTTCAGTTTTTTTTCCCCATAAGTGTGACATTTTCCTGCATTAATTGCACACATCTTGGCATTGCCAATGTTGGTTCAGGTTGGGCCATGCATAATGCAATTTCTAACAGTGGGTGTTGACTTTTTGAAAGTGGGAGTGGCTAAGTTTTGTGGGTGGCGCACAAGTTTTCTAATGTGTCCCTGGAACTTTTTGTAGAATGTTGGCAACTATGTGTTACCCACACCCTCCCTCTGCTATTTTTGAATCTTTTACTTCTGTGCCCCCTCATAAGTCTATCCAACCACCTGATTCTGTGTTTCTGTCCACCATGATCTGTCTCTTATCCCATGCCCTCTGATTACTGAAAGCACTGAATCATGTTGCTTACCCCCTACCCCCCACATATTCAATACCTCCCCTTACATCTGGAATTTTCCTTTCCATCTTTGAAGAGACTAACCCCATTTTTTATACTCCAGAAGCTGAAAACACCCCCCTAAAAACACCAATAATCTATAAAATGCTTCGTAAATTGTATTAAAGTAACTGTAGCCTGTTAAGAACTGGATTAAGTATCTGTGTGTATGTGGCAGTGTCAGACCACACTTCCTCAATCACATGCTTCCTTGCTTTATCTGGACCTGTAAAAGGTTGGCTAGAGATTATTAATGGGTGTGACCAACTGTAACATTTTTCTTTTTCTCTGCCATAGCTATGGACTGAGCATGTGCAGAACATAATGGTTGTTGACCAAACGTGTGAATACTATAATGCTGGGAAGTAAAGCACAAAACCATATGTTATTAGGGTAAATTTCCCAGCGTCCGTATAAAATGAGAGGTAAGACACAGATTACTGGTTTATATCAAGGTGTTCTGCCATCTGGTTCAGTGTTGTTCTGTGGCTTTAGTTGTCCTTTAAGCATGTCCATGAAAAGCCTTTGCCTAGTCCTCTTGCTTAGGCCAACTACATACCGGTCTCTCTCTTGCCGATAGCCCTCACAGGGCCGTTTTTAGGCATAGGCCACCTAGGCAAGAACTAGGAACCTACTGTATGTTCTGCTATGACGTCTATTCTTCTCCCAAAAACAGTTCTCTCTCACACTGTCAAGCTTTCAGTGTTAGAACTGCTGCTCCTTGTTAACAATTGGTATTTTACACTAACAGTCATTATTTTATATCTAAAATAATGATAATGTCATTATTCAACAACCGCAAAATAGATTTTTGATACAGATCATAAAAATGCGATTATTTGTTATCATACAATAATGAATGTGGTGTTAAAGGGCATGTCCACCTGTAAAATTTAACTTCCACCTATGGTACGGCACCCTAGCCCACCCCAACCGCTAGGTTTTGTTTTTTTTAAAAAAAGTGTACAACTCTCACTTACAATCCTTCGATCCCCGCTCGCTCTATCTTGGGCCCTCTTGCTTGCCGGAACTGCAAGCAGGGGCTGGACCAGCAGCCGCGCCTCTCGATTGGCTGCCGCATACAGAACACCGGGGAATGAGGTTTAAGTAGAGTTCTGACCACTTTTTTTAACACAGAGACTTAACCGGTTTTGGTTTGGGATAACCCTACCATATGTTTAGAAGGTTTACAGGTATGAAATACCCACCCGGCAACAATAGAGGGCTCCTGAGGGAAAGGGCTCTCTTACACATGTCACTGTCCTTTCAGGGACAGGGAGGAGGTGGAAACCTTTAACTTAACACAGGAAGACAGCACTTACTGTTCAGTTTACCGGACAAGCACTGCAGAGAACCATTGAAGCAGGGGTGTGAGGTAAGGATTTTTTAACTACACGTGGGGGCCAATATGGGGTTAAATTTATTTTGGGAGCAAGGAGATACAAGTCAGATGGATTGATCTGGAGAATGTATTATTGTCTCCACTGCACTTGTACCCTATCTTATGAGTACAACCCCAACGGGAAACTACAGCTTTCCCCAACGGATACATCATCCGCACCTCCCTACGCATATGGATCAATATAACAATAGCCTCGAATTAATCATTTTCCCCAACATTAATGCCGCTTTTTCACACACCGTATTTAGGTGGAAACCATCTGTGTTTAATGATGAAATCTGGATGAGCTTGGGCCCGAGGATGATATCTGACATTGTCGCCCCACAACTTCGCGGTACCATGGTCGGATGCACAAAAAAATTCAAATTACCCCCACACTCTATGGTATCCTAAACCAGAATTCTATCGTATGCCAGGAATACAATGTGCGAAATGCATAGAACAAAAGGCCATCTTAATTTGAAATTTTCAGCACCAACACTGAACCACAAGCAGGAGCAATCTCCTTCCTATATAAACTAATTTGGAACGACAGACAAACATAAAAATCCCCGCCTTAATGAATGGGAACCAGACTCCAGGTCCAATGGATTAATCACAATGGTCCAAATATTTCTAACTCACAAAATGCAACCTCAATATAGTTATCAAAGAAAAATCGTACAAAATCATATACGATTGGTATACCACCCCCCATCCTTCTTAAACAATTATCCCCTACAGTGCCACCGTTATGCTATCGAGGCTGCCAGAAAATGCGGACCAGTATCAAATGCTGGTGGAAATGTCTGAAATTCCAAGTAGGGTGGTTTATAACTGAACAAATTATCAGAGATTGTGAGAGGGGGAACACGTATCGGGTGTTACTCCCTGGGTGAGCAAATGAAACCATTCCAATGGCTCTTTTCCTTCAAACAGTGTGTGGTTTTATTTGGTGCCTATTTGCAGCTATATACACAGGTACATCAAAGGGTGCTTGAAACAAAACAAATTCAAACACAACCCTAGCCGGTCTCGGCTCTAACTATACAATATATACATTTCTGACTATAGACTTAACAAGCCTGATGCTTTGTTAGGCTCCTGTAAGAAATGACAAGTTTTTCTTTAACCAACCTTTTAGCTCCAGTCAGACTCAACCAGTCTGCTCCCCAGGTTACAGAGCAATCATGAGCACACGGGCTGGCTATTTTAACATATTTCACACTCCTGAAATGCTAATTAATGAATCCATTGGATCCTGGAGTGGATTACAACTCCCTGTAGGCAAAGGAGAGAAACCTGGGTGATATATAAACTCCGGCCAGGACTTTTCCAGCTCTCTGTTAGACATCCTGCTACATAACCCTCCCCCCTTGTTTCATCAACCCCAAGGTTGGAACACACATAGACAACATGAGTGTACTCGGGACAGTGCATCTGCATTTCCCTACTGGCTCCTGTCATGTTTTACAGTAAAGCATAGTCTTGCAAAGTAAGAAACCAGCGGTTTACCCTTCTATTTGTCTCTTTCTTCTGTGCCATCCATTTAAGAGGAGCATGATCAGTTACTAATCAAAGTGACGCCCCAACAAGTAATATCTCAAACCTTCCAGAGCCCCTTTATTGCCAGACTTCCTTTTCTATCACCTGCATATTTTCTCTCATGTCATTTAATTTTCACAATAACACAATAGGTGTTCTTCCCCATTCTGTACTTGTGACAACACTGCTCCAAGGCCCACATTGGATGCATCTGTCTGAACTACAAAGTCCTGGAAAATCTGGGGAGTACAAGATTGGCTGTTCACAAAGGCCTTCTTCAAACCATAATTACTTTCTGTCTGCCTCTGGAGACCACTTTCAATAGCTGAGTCGTTCCTTTTGTAAGGTCAGTCAAGGGCGCTGCAAGGGTTGCAGAATTTGGGATAAATCGTCTTAATAAACAGTAATCCAAGAAAAGCTCTGACCTGTTTTTGTTTATAGGGCGTGGCCACTCTTGGATGGCTGCTGTTTTCACTAATTGTGTTTTTTATCCCCACGACAAATAGTGTACCCAAGATATTTGGCTTTCCTCTAACCCAATGGCACATTTTTTGGGATTGGCAGTGAGTCTGCCTTTTCGATAGCGTAAGAAATGGCTTGACACATGGAAGGTGGGACTCCAGTTCCAGTGCTATGTACAACCCTACGTCATCTAGGAAACTGCTGAATATTTGTTGGTGGGGTCTTAAATTCTGTCCATGGCCATGGCTCTCGGGAGTTAGCAGGGGCATTTTGTAACCCGAATGACATCACTTTGTATTGAATGATCCCTCCAGGAGTTACAAAAGCTGTTTTTTCCTTGGCATTTTCTGTCAGGGGTATCTGCAATAACCTTTAGTCAAATCTAACGTGGTCAAAATACCGAGCTGTTTCCCAGTTTGTCAATGAGCTCATCCACCCGGGGCATGGGTATGTGTCAAACTTTGTCACTGAATTTAATTTCCTGAAATCGTTGCAAAACTCCAGCTACACCGTCTGGTTTTGGGACTAACACAATGGGCCTGGACCAGTCACTATTGGATTCGCAATACAATTACCCCTAAATCCAGCATTTTTAAACTTCGTCCGAACCGCTTGTCTCCCTCGCTTCTGGTAATTCTATAGGGCTTAGTTTGACCCGCATTCCCGGTTCAGTAACTGTGTCATGTTGTATTACTGTAGTCCGTCCAGGTAAGTCTGCAAGAACACGTCTCTATTTTTCTGCAGGAATTCTCTTACCTCCTGTTGTTTAGAACTAGACAACGTGTTTGGCAATTGTCACTTCAGGAATTTTAGAGCTTCAGTACACATCTGAGAGGCTGGCAGGGTGGTCTCTGCTGCTAAAGACACTCTGTCTTTCCATGGTTTTCAACAAATTTACGTTATAGATCTGTTCAGTTTTCCTTTTATTAGGTTGATAATTTTGTAGTTTACTTCCCCAACTTTTTCTATGACTTCATAGGCCCCTACCACTTAGCCACGAACTGCTCTCAGCAGTAGGCACTAACACCAGTAACTCTGTCCCCAGGTGAAAAAGGGTGCGGTGAACCCTAGCACTCCGATTGAAATTCTACTTTGGGTGTTCCTGGGCTTGGGTCAAATGTCTTTCACAATGGTGCATTACCGTTGCAATTCTATCTTGCTCTCTGCGAAATGTGATCAATACACTTTCTGTGAGGTATGTTTTTTTCTCCTTCCCAGGTCTCCCTGGCTATGTCCAGTAGGCTCTAGGATGTCTCCCATATAATAATTCAAAGGGGAATAACCTGTGGAGGACTGAGGAACTTCCCTAATAGCAAAATCAGGTAGGGAAGAAGCCGTCCCAATTTTTTCCATCCTTATCAATGACCTTTTTTAACACTGCTTTTCAAGGTTTTATTAACCGTTCCACCAGCCGTCAGTTTGAGGATGGTACACAGAAGTTCGCAACTGAGTCACCTTAACAATTTACATAGCTCTTTAGTTACTTGAGACATAAAAGGGGTTCCTTGATCTGTAAGAATTCATTAGGGACACCCACCTCTGCTAACACATGGAGCAATTCCGAGTAATTTCTTGGCAGATGTTTGGCGTAGAGGGTAGATAGATAGATAGATAGATAGATAGCAGAGTTAGATAGATAGATAGATAGCAGAGTTAGATAGATAGCAGAGTTAGATAGATAGATAGCAGAGTTAGATAGAGTTAGATAGATGGAGTTAGATAGATAGATAGAGTTAGATAGATATATAGCAGATAGATACATAGATAGCAGATAGATAGATAGAGTTACTTATTAGATAGATAAATAGCCAAACAGAGTTAGATAGATACTAGGTAGATAGATAGATAGAGTTAGATAGAGAAACACAGAGAGATGGACAAGAAGTAGATAGACATAGATAGAGAGACAGATAGACAATAGTCAAACAGACAGAGTAAAATAGATAAACAAGAGGCAGATATATAGACAGAGATAGATCTACAGAGAGAGAGGGGGACAGACAGATAGAGATAGATAGGGGCAGAGGTCTATGTAGAAGGTACAAGAAGGTCTTCCTGGCCAAAGGTGTGAGCAAGCGTCTGACTACAACTGAACACAACACAACAGTAAGTTTAAAATGACCAAATTGCTACCAGTATATAATGAAATTGCCAGTTCACTGTGCGTTTGTGTCATTAATTTGTGTCTCTCTGTCCAACTCTGATCTCTATCTCTGTCTGTCTATTTCACTGTCTTTCTGTCTGTATCACTATTGGGCTGTGTGTCTAGTGTGTCTATGTTTGTGGTTGTCTATCTGTCTGTCTGTCTTTTTGGCCATCTCTATTAAGTACATAGTGGGCGTGGCTTACTTGGGGTGGAGAAAGGGGCATGGCCTAAATTTTGCACATGGAGTGCCCCTTATCTTCTTAGACCCTAGATACGCCCCTGATTCCAGCATTGCTCAACTAGTAATGTTTCGGGATTTTAGTCCCTTTTTACAAGCTAAATTGGGCAGCCCTATTAAAAACACACACAAAGGATATAATGATTAACAGCTCAAACTCCTTTCATTCAATTATCAACAATGCATACAGTATGTTTCACTTATCATAAAATCACCTAAACCATGTTCAATTAATAAATAGACAATCACATCAATGAAGTAAAGGTTTGTACACACGCTCAATTTGCGAGCGAGCAACGACCCGACGGGCAAGCGCTACATGCGACGAATGGCCGTTTCTTCCGAGAATCATCCGTGTGTATGTGTTCGGTCGTCGGTCTTTGATTGATCCACCTGGCAGCTCCAAATAGCACAGGCAAACATTTACACCTCATATTGCATCAGCCCCTACATTTCTAACTTTAATAAAATAAATGTTACTAAAGGTTTGCAAAGATTCTCATTCATCCTGGTCATGGTATAACTATTGTATTCAGTTAGATCAACTGGACTTATAGTTTAGTTTCTGAAGACATTTCGCTAGTCATATACTGGCTTTCTCAATTCAGAACCTGTTGGCAATTAAGTACCCTGGAAAGTCCCAATAACTATATGACAGCCAGGTGTTAGGGACCTTCTGAATGCAAGGTGTGGATGCATTTAAGCCAAGAGGAGGTATCTAAACTGCCCAGGGTAAATGGCAGACAGTTGGTGTCCCTGTGAGAACAGACAGTAAAGGTCCCATACATATTCTATCCTCTATCTCACACATTCTCTCTCTCTCTCTATTCTCTACCTTTCACACACTATTTCTCCTGCAGTCTCTATCCTATCTCTCACATTCTCTCTCTCCTACATCCTTTCCTGCAGTATCCTTTATCTCTCTCACACTCTCTCCTGCATTCTCTATCACTCACACACAATCTCTATCTTCTATTCCTCCCAAATTATATCTCCTGCAGTCTATATCCTCTATTTCTCACCTTCTCTCTCTCTTTCAGTCTTAATCGTCTCTTATACTCTCTCCTGTAGTCTTTATCCTCTATCTCTCACGCTCACACTCTCTCTATCCTGCAGCCTCTTTCTCTCCTGTGAATTCTCCTGAGAATGACTATACACTGAGCATCAACATCACTATTCGTTTTGCTCAGTTTATGTATGATGGACCCCTCCCGGTCACAGGAGGTTTAAACACAAGAGTGTTAGAATAGGGTTATTATTATTGATGGGCTCTGTTTGTGTGTTGGGGGTATCAATAAAGTCTTTTTTATTGACAATTGGACTCAATATTGTTTGTATTGAGTGGTATGTGCCACTCTAGGATGGAGTTTATTGTGAGCCTTGGGTGCTATGTGCAGATACTATATACCTGCTAATTTAGGATGTCACTACTCAATGCCTTTCACACGCCACTGTCTCACTTACCGCCCGACAGTTACAGGCAACGGGTAGTGACGTCATCGGGCACCATGCCGAATTGCTTCTCTGAGTCTCTCGAGTAGAGTGAGTTTGAGAGACACAAATTGAGCTAATAAATAAAGGACAGAAAAGGGAAAATAGGCAGCAGGAAAGCAAAGCCAGTATTATTTGAACATGGAAATCTTCTCCACAAACCCCCAATGAAAATTGCCTCCTCCCACCTTAAAACAATCTCCCTTGCTGCTCCCTACCATTGGAACTCTCTACCTCTCTTGCTTCAAAAGGTGACATCCATTAATACTTTCAAATCTAGACTGTTATCCTACCTTTCTGAGCACTAGCCAAACAAATGATTATTAGCCATCTCAAGCACTTTGTACCCATCCCCCCTCTTATATCTGTATGTGGTCCCACCCACTTAGATTCTAAGCTCTTCGGGGCAGGGATCTCATTCCTAATGCGTCAAGGCATGCTGCACTTTTATCAATTTATCCATAATTTATATACTGTATATGTATTCTTAACCTATTTATGAAATTGTATTTAATATTTATTTATCTGAATAATTGCTTGCACTTATCCCCTTGTTTGCATAGCCTGTATTTTATAATGTACAGTGCTGTGTACCCAAGTAGCACTTTCTAAAATAAAATGATACATACATACATACATATCCATACATTTACTAATTATTATTATTATTGATTTATATAGCGCCAACATCTTCCGTGGCGCTTTACAATTACATACATTACATACAGGGTAATACAAGTTATATATAGCCATATAGATGACATACACAGGTAATGCATAATATAAGTAAACATAGTAAGGAGTTTCTTACAGCAATACCGTGATACAATAGGAAAGAGGACATTGCCCAAAGTGTTTAGTAATGTCTCAAAACATTACAGAGGGTGCCCAAGCACAATGATAATGTTTGGTGTTGTGCAACTATAACACTGTCCACATTTCCAGATGAAATTGCCAACTATCAATCTTATAAACCAATACAAATAAGTTTAGCAATGAATTGTATTTATTTGTGAACGACTTATCTACCTAATAACTTTTGTTGTTGGAGTATATTGGTAAATGTGAAACACTATAGTACCGTTTCATACTAGATGTTACCTTAAAGGGCAAGTGCACCTCCAAAACTAAAATTTAACTCACTACTGGCCCCACTGTGTTCTTTAAAAAAAATCCTTACCTTTCTACTCAGCTCCTTATAGTTCTCTTGCAATGGCTGCCCAAAGTCCAGGAAAATGAAGAGTAGGTGCTGTCTTCCTGTAAAAATCTTTCCGCATCCTTATTGCCTCTCTATCTTATTTGATTGTTGATTTTTTTCTCGATTCTAACAATCAAATAAGATAGTTTTTTTTTTAGCATATCACTAAGTTATTTTAACTATGCAATCTATGCAACTATGCAATCACTGTGTTTTATGTGTGATTAATACAAATTAGCATTGTTTTATTTGTATTATTAATGTACAGAAAGTTTTAGCATTAATCACGCACTAAATTATGCTGGACTCACAGTTTTTAAACAAGTAGTGGTATTTTTATGCAACAGGATGTCACATGGTTAAATGTAGCAATTTATATATTTTTGCACTTTAAATGTTTGCAGTTTAAAAAGTATATGGGCTAAGAGTGACCTACAGTATGAAGCCTCATATTGGTCCCCAGCCCATCACTCAGTTTGATAAATCACTGGATCACTGGTAGGAGGAGCCTTAAGGGTATAAATGTTTGATGGGTGAAGACACGGATTATACCCGAGAAAGTGGGCAGTAAGCACCCCAAAACGTTGTAGTGGTTTTGCTTTGCACTGAATAAACTGTGAAATTCACAATAAGTAGTGTGCTCCTCTTGCTGTTATATTCATTGGATTCTCTCAGCCAAATCACATACAAGCCTGCCGGTCCGCAAGCCACAGGAGCGAAGGGCTGTAAGTACAGTTCTGATCTTTTTTTTAAAGATCTAATTTGGCGGTTACGGGTGGGCAGGGGGGATCCACAATATATCAAAAGTTTATTTTAAAATGGACGATCCTATCTGTCATCTTTTAAAATTCTTTCAATGTGTACCCAGCTTTACTGTAGAATTTGAATAAACCAGAAGGGTGTTAAATTTTTCAGGCACAGATAAGGTCAGAAAGTGAGACATCATATAAGCAGTAATTATGCCAAATAGGATTTGTTTTTTTTTTTAGATCCACTCCTATTGGAGGAATTTTTATTGTTGATACAGTAAAAAGAATACGGTTACATACATAGCATAAGCAAAATCCGTAAAAAACCAGTTATAGATATTATGTTATACTTAGTGTTCAATTGCTTGTGAAGGTTCTCATTCATCCAGGCCATGGTATATCTGTTGTATTTAATTAGATCAACTGGACTTGAAGTTTAGTTCTTGGAGACGTTTCGCTAGTCATCCGACTGACTTTCTCAATTCAGAATGACTTGTACAAGAATCTGTGGCAATTATGTACCCTGGAAAATCCCAATTAGCATATCACTGCCAGGTGTTAAGGGCATGATTGCATAGTGGCTAAGAGGTGTTATAGGAACGCCCAGGGTAAGGTGTACATGGTAGACAGTTGATGCCGAACCCCCCACCTCTATTTAAACTTGGTTTCTTTATTTTCACATAAATGTCCTCCTTTACAGAAAACCAACACACACAGATCAGTATTTGATGTGTGACTCCCACCACCCTTTAGATCACAAGCTGGGTGTCATCAGAACCCTGCAACAGAGAGCTGAGAACATCCCCACTAGCACAGAGGCGAAGGCTAAAGAAATGAAACATCTCAGACAAGCCTTTAAAACTTGTGGATATCCAGACTGGGCGAAGTCCAGTCTGGAAAAGCAAGACAGGAAAAAGAACATGGTCATCCCTTATGTAGCAGGGGTCTCCGAGAAATTAAGAAGAATTTTCAAAAAACATCATATCCCTGTCTGCTCACTGCACACGGAGGCAGCAATTGGTACATCCAAAAGACCCAATACCGAAACACAAGAAAAGCGACATCATATACGCAGTGCAGTGAAGAATTCTCTGATTTGTATGTGGGGAGACCAAACAGCAACTGCATCAACATATGGCCCAGCACAGAAAAAGCCAATTCCTCAAGTCAGGACTCAGGTATGTACCTGCATCTTAAGGATAAAGGACATACCTTTGAAGATTGTAATGTTAACATATTGGCAAAGGAACGTGACTGGTTCAAGAGAGGTGTCAAGGAGGCCATTTATGTGAAAATAAAGAAGCCAAGCTTAAATAGAGGTGGGGGTTCGGCACCAACTGTCTGCCATGTACAATGCTGTTTTGACACCTTACCTTGGGCGTTTGCCAAATAGGGTTTTTATTGCAGGATTTTTACTTGTACATTTCATCCTAATAAAATGAACTTTAGCACTGTTAGAACTTCTACATGCTTTTCCCCCTGTTAATAATGCATCTTAATTAAAACATAATGTAAATTTGACTCTTTATTTACTTACCAGGTCTGTATTCTCTGTCAAGAAATGGTTTTCATCACTTGCTCCTTCGAAAAATATTGTCCAAATGCCCGGAGAACGTGAGTGAGGGACAAGTCTGCAGAATGCTTAAAAAAATAAAAACATAGATTTTACTAAAGGCATCAAATTGTGTATGTAGTTTCATACTGTTTGGTGTAAAAGTGGCCTTAGGTAACTATATGGTAGCACTCCCTGGCATTCACATATGCCTCTAACAACAGTCTTGTTGCTGCGTTTAATGGTTTTGAGCTGTCAGGGTTTAGTGTTGCAAATTCCAAATTGTAGGAATATAGGTATCTTGGGTTTTGTTTGTCTTCACACTGTGTCCCTTTGTGTCATAGATAGAAGATAAATAATATATAGCATATGGGGTGTCCCTAGGGTTTCAGCACCTGAAACAACGCAGACGCAGATGTAGCTTTGTGTGTGGGCGTGGTTTCTTTGCTGAGTGTGGCAAAACTTTTGATCATTTTGTATTTGAAAACAGTTATACAGTTCTCCATTGTTATAACACATAAAAACATACCGTATATACTCGAGTATAAGTCGATCCGAGTATAAGTCGAGGTACATATTTTTACCTGAAAAATTTGTAAAAACTGATTGACTCGAGTATAAGTCGAGGGTAGAAATTATCACCACTACTGCCTTCTGATTCTGTGTTGTATTTAGGCTTTAGTTGCCCTTTAAATAGACAGCAGAATTCCCATACATGAATCCCATACAGTAATAGCCAAATCCAGTACCAGTAACCTCCAATTCCTTGGCAATCCAGATATTTGGAAACTACAACTCCCAGCATGCTTTGTTGCTGGGAGTTTGTTTCTAAACAAGTGGAGTGGCAAGGTTCAGTAAACTTTTAATTAAACATACCATCATTTACAATTCTCCTGACCCCCATATAGTAAAGGGCCCTCTGACCCCCATATAGTAAAGGGAACTCTGACCCCCATATAGTAAAGGGAACTCTGACCCCCATATAGTAAAGGGAACTCTGACCCCCATATAGTACCTCTGACCCCATATAGTAAAGGGCCCTCTGACCCCATATAGTAAAGGACTCTCTGACCCCATATAGTTAAAAATGTCACCTGAGAGTTGTAGTTTCAAGCTGTCATTTGCACTGTACTAGCAGCTGTTTTTTGCCCCAAACTGAAGAAACCCATCAGATTTACAGCATACAGATGAGCAGTGACAGTGCTGAGTGAGTCCAGCAGCCAGACTACAGGAAGCAGGAAGTGTAAAGGCAGATCAGCTCCTGTTACTTTCTATGCAGGTTAACACAGCGCCACCTACTGGTTACTATCTGCAATTGCAGAATTTGGATCTAAATTTCGACTTGACCCGAGTATAAGTCGAGGTTAGGTTTTCAGGCTAATTTTAAAGCCTGAAAAATTCGACTTATACTCGAGTATATACGGTACTTTCTCTAGAATAAAAGATTTGTAAGCCTGCCATGTCAATGTAGAATTTGTCAGCAGGGCCCTAACTAGTCTTACATAGCCTAACCTAATAAACTATCTAAAGCTACCATAACCATATTAAATTCCTTTTCATCAACAATTTCCAATTTCCTTTAGTGAAAACTATTTTAAAAACATCTGCAGCAAAATATGTTTGGTAGATCATTCTCAGTGAGAACAGACGGTAATGGCCGCACACAGTCAGAACAGACGTTAAAGGTCACACAGTGAGAACAGATAGTAAAGGTTCCACACAGTGAGAACAGACAATAAAGGTCCCATACAGTGAGAACAGACAATAAAGGTCCCATACAGTGAGAACAGACAGTAAAGGTCCCATACAGTCATATTGTATATATATCAAATTAATTTATTTACATTGATTAACACTATTAGTGGCCATATTTATTATTATTTGCTTGCAGATATAATTTAATGAAAACATATTCTTTAGAGGCACTTCAACTGCCTTTTAGGCTGAGCCCAAGACAACAAACACTAGAGAGCTGAGCTCAACTTACTCACACTATGTAACTCAATATCAGCTCTCTGTATATACCTCTCTCCCACGAAGTCATCCATCGATTGCTTGTGTGGCTGTGCACGACATCATGTGATAATGTGGCGCTGGTTCTTACATTATTGCAAAGACACAAATATATACTCTGACACTATACATACACACTGTTATGCACATATTGTACACTGGCACTTAAAATATAATCACACACACACACATTACACACATACTATCATCATACAGTCACTCACATCACACAAATTCTGTCACATATACACCTGCAGCTTAGGTTTACAAAGTTTGCCATGTTTGGCAAAAACAGAAAATTACATTACTAATTTTGGATTTACAGTAACCTTTACAAGTCCACATGGTAATGAAACACCACCTTAGGTAGAAAATTAAAGGCGAGACACTTTCTGGTTCTTTAGCAATTTTTTTTTTTATTCAGTGCCAGCAGAATTTACCGGATTTTGCCCTCAATCAGGGCAATGTAACAGTCGGAAACCAACCAGTAAATCAGGAATATTTTGCACTGTTTTTTCAGCACAAAGTGTACTTTAACATTACAGAATTTTGTAATTTTTCAGCAGATTTTACTGGAATTATGGGTAAAATATGAAAAAACTTAAATTTAGAAAATTATGGATTTTTCACATTTTCTTAAGAATACGCACAAACATCTTACAGTTTCCAAAAGCTAAGATACCCCCAAGTACAACCATACCACAGGAGACCACCAAACCAGAACAGCATATAAGAATATTACACTAAATTGAAATGTATAACCACTTTTAACTGTTACATTCAACATTGAATATCTACCGAATTAACTAAATTGTCTGCACAAGCGAGATATTTTTAGAAACTAAATACGCACAGGATTTTATGACAGAGGCAGATTTTGATCAAAATGCAGATACTCATGCGCAGCTCTTCATCCAATTGTTATTTTCTCAAATTCTCCTTTTTTCCCTCAAATGAAAAAAATCTGAGAAATCTGCCTTAAAAACAGCAAAAATATTCAGCCAATTCCAGATTTGAACAGTCTGCAGTTTTTCCCCACAAAACACCCCCTAACTCAGAAACATCCCCCACAAACTATATATTCTTGGAATCCATACAACTTCAGCTACATAACACTGTAGTTCAATCATTCATTACGTCAATGGTGCCCCATAAAGCACCAAGACCGGATGATATTCATCCTCGGATCTTAAAGACCTTAGTCCAGTTTTATCTAGATTACGGTTTCTCATCTTTTCAGATTCACCTTTGTCTGGTGATGTGCCACTGGATTGAAAAAAAGTATAAATGTAATACCAATATTCAAAAAGGTATTTGTTCCCAGCTGTAAGCCTAACATCAGTAGTAGGAAAGGTGCTAGACACTGTTAGAGAATCATATCCTTGTTTTCAGAACTTCATAAATCATAAAAAAATTTACTTTTTTTATATGAAGTGAGTAAGAATTTAGATTCAGGCATAGCAGTACATGTAGTATACTTGGATTTTGTTTAAGCTTTTGATACTGTGCCACATAGGTGACTAATGTAGAAACTGAGGACTTTTGGCCTTGAAAAAACATTTGTACATGGATAGAGAATTGGTTATTGGATCGCAAACAGAGTGGTGGTCAACAGAGCTACATCTATGGTTCAATGTGGCCACATATTTTGCGTATCTATATATGCAGCAGTTTGAGGAACTCTACTTCCGATTCTAGGCCCCAGAACCTGTTTATACAAACATTATATTGATGACGTGTTCCTTAATTGGGATGGAGATACTGAGTCTATAAAGTGTATTATTGAGAAGTTTAAAGGGTCACTATACTCACTGAAACAACTTTGTGTATTGTAAAAGTATAATGTTAGGGTAGTAAAATTAAGTTACTTACATGTGTGTCTGTGACTGCTTTGTTAGTGAATTTTCAATATTTAGTAACTGCTCCTCCCTTCCTAACTGCCTACTTGTAAATCCAGCTGACAATGGTACATTCTAAAGAGCCTGCACAACCCAACACTACACACTTCATTAACATATCTTCCTAATACTGCTTGTCCCTCCCATTTTAACTAGCTGAGCAATAGTGGGCACTCACTTACTAGCAACACTAGCATACCTGCTCGCACTTCTTACTTTTTGCCTTCTGCTGCAGCCGATGTTTTTGCAGCTGTGCATCTCTTCCTTAACTTCTGCAGATCTGAGAGGGGGCAGGGGAAGTTCTGTGCAGCTGTTAATATCCTTCCCCCTCTGCCATAAAAATCCATGCTATCAACCTGGGGTGAAGAGGGGGAGTTGTGTGAAGCTAGGATTCCTCTCCCCCTCTCCAAGAATTTTTTTTTTTGCTGCCCCGATGTAGGAGGCGGATTTGTGTGCAGCTGTGACCCCCATTCCCCCTCTGTCAAGGAGAATGTATGCTGCCCCAATCTGGGAAGGGGAATGGGGATTTCTGTGCAGCTGTGACTCCCCTTCCCCCTCTGCAGATCAGGAGTTGGGGAGTACAGCATTGACTTCTCTCCCCTTCTGCCATAGAAAATTAATTCTGCCATGATCTGGGAGGGGGGAGTATTGTGCTGCTGTGACTCCTCTTCCCCCTCTTTCATAAAGTATCTATGGTCATAAAGTATCTATGCTGCCAATCTGAAGCTTGGGGGGGAGGGGAGTTGTGTGCAGATTGTGACTTCTCTCTCCCTCTGCCATAGAGAATGTATGCTGTCCTGGTGGAAGGGGGTGTGACTTACCCCTCTTACATAAAAATCCATGCTGCCGATATTGGGGAGGGGAGGAGGAGTTGTGTGCAGCTGTAACTTCTCTCCCCCTCTGCCAGAAGCCATACTGCCGAGGGGTGGGGCAGATGTTGCTGCAGTAACTTTTCTTCCTAGCATGGCCTGTACGGTAAATCATCTTCCTTTCATCGTGTGTGTTGTGATTGATGAGAGTTATTCTGCACAACATTAATCCCCCCATTGCTGCCTGTAAGCCTCTCACCTATAGCACAATGTGAGCTGATAGACAGCCAAAGGTCAGTGGATTCTTGGAGGGAGAGCCTAGTTAGATATCAGGGGAGGGACGCACAAATAAGCATACCTGGTTTGAGTGGCAGGTCTCTCCCTGTACATGCTGTTATTTTTAAAAGTTGATTTCTTAAAATCTACAGCAAAGATTTGAAATCTAAAAAAGTGTTGGAGTAGTGGACTTTGCTCTATCTTTTGAAAATTTGATTTTTGTAAGCATTGATACCATTTAATGCCTCGGAGAGTCCTATTAAATTCACTTGTCATTCATATGAGTAATACTGAGATTGCATTTTTGGATCTTAGGATTTTTAAGGCAGGGGAGATGCTGGGAACCACACTTTTTTCACAAACAGATGACAACACAAACCTTCATGTGACTAGCTATCTTCCCCCTGCTTTAATTAATGCTATTCCATACACATATCTGATGTATTCAGTTAGATCAATTGGACTTAAAGTTTAGTTCTTGAAGATGTTTCGCTAGTCATCTGACTGGCTTTCTCAATTCAGAATGACTTGTACAAGAATCTGTTAGCAATTATGTACCCTGGAAAGTCCCAATTAGCATATCACAGCTAGGTGTTAGGGAACTTCTGAATGCAAGGCGTCGGTTGCATTGTGGCTAAGAGGTGTTATAGGAACTGCCCAGGGTAAGGTGTCAAAAATAAACTAAACTTTTTAAGTCCAGTTGAACTAACTGAATACATTAGATATACCATGACCTGGATGAATGAGAACCTTCACAAGCATATTCCATATACAATATTTGAGAGTGAAAAGAAATAACAGTAATGCTGACAATTCAGAAATTCAACTTCAAGATATGACCTGCCATTTCCTTGAAAGAGGGTACCATGTGGGGATGTTGAAACAACAACTAGTTAAAGCACTCGTGACTTTAAACACTACATAAAGATTATATGGATCAGACTATGATGTTTCCAATTCTCTTCTCTAATTTGATCCAGGGATCAAATTATAATACAATTTGCCTATCGACATCAGGATCCTGACGATGGCCACACATATGATGTTCTGTTGATTTTTCATTTATCTTGTGCTGCACAGCAACACACAGGTGTAATCCAAAGAAAGACAGTGTCTATATGGAGATATATTTTTCTGTCTTTTAGTCCATTATTTTTATGGTATTTGTTTGCTGGATTCTAGCACTGTGTTACCCATAGGCCTGGGTGATTAGATGCCAAGGTTGTATTGGATTTTATATTTTCTTTGTTTGTGTCTAAACACCTAGGTCCTCACCTCTGGGTACTTTACAGAATGTTTGTTATATGTACTAGAAGCGCTCCTTCATTGGTTGGCTACTATTCAGACTGAAGTCCGTCAAGTGGCCAATGGGAAGATGTGCTTCTCGCAGAGCGGGCCTTCTCATTGACACAGTCTGTCAGTGACAGAAGTAAAGAGGAGGAGATGAGCGGTTTGACGAAGGAACGCTTCAAGACATTCTACATTATTACAGATGAGGACCTAGCAGTTTAGGCCATCAACTAGGGTACTCTAAGTGTAGGGTACTCGAAGTGTAGATCGGCCCTAAAAAAATGTCCTAATGCCTAACTCTCTCACAGGTGGTTGAGGTTCCTATTAGAAAAGGAGCTCTGTTGGATCTAGTAATATCTAACATTGTGGAGCGCATTATAGATATAAAGGTAACTGGAGGCTTAGGGAATAGTGACCATGAAATAGTGGCATTTGGACTTTGTTATCGAAAGGAAAAGTGCGCTGGGTTAACAAAGACATTTAATTTCAGGAAAGCAAATTTTCCCAGGTTAAAAGCAGCTCTTCAGAATGTCAACTGGGATAATGTATTATCAGGTAAAGGTACTGAACAGAAGTGGACTGTGTTCAAGGGGATTTTAAGCCAGTTCACATCTAAATTTATACCCCTAGGAAATACATGTAAAAAAAATAAATCTGCACCCATGTGGCTGAATTCTGATGTAAAGAGGCAAATGGAAAGGAAGAACCTTTAAGGCCGAGGAATGGAAAGGGCCTTTAGGGATTATAAAAACTGTAACAAGGAGTGTAATCAATCAAACTAGCTAAAATTAATAATGAAGTTAGGATAGCTGAACAAAGCATCACTAAGCCTAAAAATGTTTTTAAGTATATTAATAGTAAGAAGATGAGGACTGAGAATGTGGCACCATTAATTAATGGGGATAAGTTAGTTACGGAGGATGGTGATAAAGCAAATGTCTTGAATAATCTTTTTTCCTCTATATACACTATAGAAGATCCAAGTACAGATATCATAGAGTATAGTAGCAATAATGGTATAAAAGATTCATGTGCACTTCCGAGGATATGGTACAGAAAGAACTAAAGAAGGTTAATATTAATAAATCTCCTGGACCAGATAAAATACATCCTCGGGTACTTAAGGAGCTAAGTTCAGTTTTATCTAGGCCATTGTTTCTTATTTTTGCTGATTCCCTCATGTCCGGTGGTGTGCCTCTGGATTGGAAAAAGGCTGATGTTATTCCAATATTCAAAAAGGGTAGTCATTCACAGCCGGGTAATTACAGGCCTGTAAGTTTAACTTCAGTGGTGGGGAAGATCCTGGAAAGTTTAATAAGGGAACATGTTCCAGAGTATGTTTCAAGGACTGACAATATAAGTAGTAACCAGCATGGATTTAGGAGGAATAGATCTTGTCAAACTAACTTGCTTGGCTTTTATGAGGAAGTAAGTAGAAATTTAGACTCTGGCATAGCAGTAGATGTAGTTTACTTGGATTTTGCAAAAGGCTTTTGATACAGTCCACCATAGGCGACTAATGTATAAGCTAAGGTCTGTTGGTCTGGGGAGTCACATTTGTACATGGACAGAAAATTGGTTAATGAATAGGATGCAGAGGGTAGTTGTTAATGGGGCTTCATCATTATGGACTAAAGTGCTAAGTGGGGTGCCACAGGGTTCTGTGCTGGGGCCGCTTCTATTTAATCTATTTATTAATGATTTGGAAGAGGGTATTGTCAGCAAGGTTTCTGTGTTTGCTGATGACACAAAACTTTGTCAACCATTAAAAACTTCAGAGGATGTGCAATCGTTGCAAGGGGATCTAGATAGATTGTCACATTGGGCTGCTAAGTGGCAGATGAAATTCAATGTTGATAAATGTAAGGTGAAGCATTTTGGACTAAAAAATCCTTGTGCTACTTATACTATAAATGGCTCTGTGTTAAGTGAATCCCTGTTGGAAAGGGATCTTGGAGTTTTGGTGGATAACAAACTTAAAAGGTACCGTATATACTCGAGTATAAACCGAGTTTTTAAGGTCAAAAAAATACCTTAAAAACCTAGACTCGGTTTATACTCGAGTCATAGGTAAATCTGCTGGGGGGAAAAATAAATAAATAAGTTGCCGGTACCTCGCAAGTCCTGTCCTGTCCCTCAATTCCGACTCAGGACTCAGCAGCGAGGAGATCAGCAGCGAGGAGATCGAGACCGGGACCACCGGAGCTGTTACAGGCAGAGCGCGTGGGACGTGCGTAACTTACGTGCCCGCGCGATCTGCCGACGTCATCAGTGGGACCCTGCATTGCCGGTATGGAGGAGCCTTCAACTAGCCGGACTGGAGAACCAGTCCAAGACCCCTCAACCAGCAGTAAGTCCTGCAAATTTGTAGTAAGGGGCATGATTTTGTCCATGGGGTGGTTTGGGAGGGAGTGAGGGGGTTGGGGGGGGGGGGGGAGGGGGTTGTGCTTGAATGAATGATTTACAGTACAGTCATTTTATTTATTTAAAGTATTTCAGCACTTCTCCAGATGTTTAGAAACTATAACTCCCAGCAAACAAAGCATGCTGGGAGTTGTAGTTTCTAAACATCTGGAGAAGTGCTGCGATGGTTACCGGTATATGGTATTGGGGCAATAGGCTCTTCTTACGTTTAACGGTATTATGGTTATTGTTTATTGTGGTATACTGTAGCTGTTTTACTTACGGTATAATAAAAGTCAATTTAAAGGGAAACTAAAGCCTCAGAACAATCGAATAAGAAAGCAGAATACCTTGATATAAAAGCAGTAATCAGTGCCTCGTTTGTAATTTTAATGTGGTTGCTGGGGAAATTTTCTTACTGGTTCTTCTGTATTTTTTTTAATCTGTTAGAAACGGTTGGTCGTGTAAAAAAATTGCGCAGATCATACGACGCTGGCTTTAAACTAAGAGTTGTGTCAAGAGCAGAGGAAAGCAATAATTCTGTTGCAGGAGGGGAATTTGGCGTTGATGAAAGACAGGTGCGAGACTGGCGAAAAATTAAGTCCGAATTGGAAAAGATGCCGAAGTCAAAAAAGGCTTGTCGTGGTTTAACAACCTTACATGGGGCTC
This sequence comes from Hymenochirus boettgeri, assembly GCA_019447015.1. Classification (NCBI taxonomy): domain Eukaryota; kingdom Metazoa; phylum Chordata; class Amphibia; order Anura; family Pipidae; genus Hymenochirus; species Hymenochirus boettgeri. The sequence continues at coordinate 98,303,364 of CM033473.1, read as the reverse complement.
TAGAGACTGACTTGCATAAATGGGTAATGGAATGTCGTCAAAATGGATACTGTGTAACACGCATGGGAATCCGATTACGTGCCCTTCAAATGGCTAAAGACGAGCAATATAAAACAGTGGGTATTGAGAACTTCGTTGCATCAGCTGGATGGTGTACCCGCTTCATGAATCGGTTTGGACTTTGCTTGCGCCAGAGAACGAAGATATCGCAAAAGCTGCCACAGAATCTGGAAGAAAAGGTCATGTCATTCCATCAATTCATTATAAAACAAAGAAAGCTTTATAATTATGACCTCGGAAGTATTGGCAATATGGATGAGACAGCAATGACTTTTGATCTTCCAAGCAACAGGACCGTGGCATCCTTGGGAGAAAAAACTATTTTTCTTCGAACAACCGGGAATGAAAAAAATCATTTCACCGTGGTTCTAGCATGTTTGGCCAATGGAGTCAAGCTGCGGCCTGTTATTATATTTAAAAGGAAGACCTTGCCAAAAAATGCCAAATTCCCCCCACGAATCACTGTCCGTCCACATGTTAAAGGCTGGATGGATGAACAAGGAACAAAAAAATGGCTAGAAGAGATATGGAATGGACGACCAGGAGTAGCTTTAAAAAAAAAAAACCTCACTGCTAGTTTGGGATATGTTTAGAGCCCATATTTGTGAAGATGTCAAAACAATGGCTAAGTCATTTCAAACCACTTTGGCTGTTATTCCAGGTGGGCTAACATCTGTTTTACAGCCTCTGGATGTGTCTATAAACAAACCTTTTAAAGACCATGTGCGAAAAATGTGGCACGAATGGATGTCGTCAGGTCAAGCCAAATTGACAAAAGGTGGAAATCTTATGAAGCCTGACATAGAAATAGTAGCAAAGTGGGTACGAGATGCATGGGAGGACATTCCAGAAGACATCATCCAACGTGCTTTTCTGAAATGCGGTATAAGTAATGCCATGGATGGTAGCGAAGACGATATTTTGTTTCAGCACAGCAGCAGTGATGAAAATGATGGAGATGTTGATTACGGTGATGATAATGTCTATGCAGATGACATTACACCAGCTCAATTTGAGGCACTGTTTGGAGAAACCGAAGATGAGGAATCCGATTTTGAAGGATTTTAAAGTTATTTTTAAACTTTTAAAGTTACCGTATACTGAACAAGTTGTTTTTATTTAAAATAAATACTTTACTCGACCTCCTGTTTATTAATTTTGATTTTCTAATCATTTTTATTAATTACACGTTTGCTTTAGTGTTCATATTTTCTACCCTCGGTTTATACTCGAGTCAATCATTTTTACTGGTTTTTTTAGGTGGAAATGGGTACCTCGGTTTATACTCGGGTCGGTTTATACTCGAGTATATACGGTAGCAAGCAGTGCCAGGCGGCAACAGCCAGAGCCATCATGGTATTGTCCTGTATAAAGAGAGGTATGGATTCAAGGGAGGAAAATGTAATTCTCCCTCTTTACAAAGCATTGGTAAGGCCTCATTTGGAATATGCAGTGCAATTTTGGAATCCTGTGTACAAAAAGGACATCTTTGAAATGGAAAGGGTTCAGAGAAGGGCAACTAAATTAATAAGGGGATTGGGGGAGCTTGAATATGAAGAGAGACTGGAAAAGTTGCAATTATGTACGCTGGAGAAAAGGCGCTTGCGTGGGGATATGATTACTGTGTATAAATACATTAACGGGCCGTACAATAAACTATCTGGGGCATTGTTCACCAATAGAACATGTCAGAGGACACAAGGACATCCCTTAAGACTTGAAGAAAAAAGGTTTAGGCTTCAAGCTCGGAAAGGGTTTTTCACTGTGAAAACGGTAAAGCTATGGAACGATCTTCCAGTGGACGTTGTTATGGCAGGTTCATTGGTCAGTTTAAAAAAAAAGCTGGATGAGTTTCTGCAAACAAGGAATGTTGCAAGTTACTGGTATTGATACATAAAGTTGAGTTGATCCAGGGAAATTTCCGATTGCCACTTGGAGTCAGGAAGGAATTCTTTTCCCCCTTCATAAATTTGATGTTTTTTTTTTGCCTTCCTCTGGATCAACAGTTAGGCAGGAAATGAGGATATTGCTAGATGGGTTGAACTGGATGGAATTATGTCTTTATTCAACCTCAAATACTATGTGTGACTATGTGTAACTCGTAAAAAATGTACAGCGCTTTTAGAATTAATTGTAAAGTTTAATATTAATTTCTCATAATCAATGTGTAGTGGAAAGTTCAACATTTACTGTCCCCAGAGTGTCTTGACTAAATTTCAGAAAGGACAAAATCTAGCTTTTACCAACTTAAAACATTTGATAATATCCAAACTGCATCCTGCTCACCTCTCTGACAGAGTGGGTCTAAAAATTCCTGAAGGCCATTTGGAATGTTTCTTACAACATCGCATGAGTACCCATCTTCAGGCAAAAGAAAGGGTAGTTGCAAATCAGGATCCTCTTCTAGCTGTACTTCACGACCATCACTTCGAGCCAATTCGTCTGCAGTGTTTTCTGCTACGGATACTACATTCTCAATAAGCTCCTGAGCACAAAAAAGAATAAGATCACTACAAAATACAGACTATGTATTATACTGACACAATATATAGAAAATTGGGCTGTTGTACATCCATATTAAAGTGCAACTAGAGACCAAAAATATAATACATACAAAAAATAGAATTCTAGTGCACAAACAATTCTAATTGCATATTGGCTACCTCCATAAGTTTGCTGCTACAAACATCCTGCTAAACCCTGGATAAATAAAAGCAATTAGTTCAAGAATGTCGGCAAAAATGTTTTTATCCTATTTGTGCAGTGTCTATAGTAAACGTCATCCATGGTCAATACCCAAGGTACACCCAAGGTGCATACCAAATTGTATGATGTAACAGTTCCTTTTTAGCCCTCGTGCAGCTTCCATACCATGCTGAGCATACCATACTATACCATATTACTGCAGAGCACTTCCATTACTGAGCTAAAAATCTAGAAGCTAACTGTTCCTTTTTCAGCATACACACAAAAAACAAACTGGACTGCACTTTTCAATCATGGTCTTTACCTGCAGATTCCATGATAAATCTGAACATAAGTTTACTTCAAGAAATTCTACACCTGTTTGACTTCTATTTTCTATAGAAAAACAGGATGATTAACATTCTTGCCAGTCGTCCTGCTTAAGTTCACAATTAAGTTCACAAACAGATTGTTATTACTCTAACACTCCACTAGTATTTTCCCCCTCATCTTTATCCGAGATCAGACCCACCAACGTAGTATTGCCGGCAATACTGTCCGATATAAATAGGGGGTTACAATTGCTGGCATAAAGTGCGTTTAATAAAGGGCTAGAAAAACACCCTTGTGGTTACAGGCAGTCCTTGGGTTACAAACATCCGACTAACATACAACTCTCACTTACAAATGGAGGGGCATAAAGGCAAATACTGGGGTCTGCAGAAAAGTACTGTAAAGGTGGTCCACCACTGTTTAATGGGCCCCCAACCTTCCCCTTTACACACCTGTCGTTCACAGGCCTGTAAGTTTAACTTCAGTGATGGGGAAGATACTGGAAAGTTTAATAAGGGAACATGTTCTAGAGTATGTTTCAAGGACTGACATAAGTAGTAACCAGCATGGATTTAGGAGGAATAGATCTTGTCAAACTAACTTGCTTGGCTTTTATGAGGAAGTGAGTAGAAGTTTAGACTCTGGCATAGCAGTAGATGTAGTATACTTGGATTTTGCAAAGGGCTTTTGATACAGTCCCCCATAGGCGACAAATGTATAAGATAAGGTCTGGTGGTATGGGGAGGCACATTTGTACATGAATAGAAAATTGGTTAATGAATAGGATGCAGAGAGTAGTTGTTAATGGGGCTTCATCAATATGGACTAAAGTGCTAAGTGGAGTGCCACAGGGTTCTGTGTTGGGGCCACTTCTATTTAAAGGGAATGTCCACCACCAAAACTATAATGTAACCCACTACTGGCCCCACTGTGTAGTGTGATAAAATTCCTTACCTTACATCCCAGCTCCAAATGGTTCTCTTGTAATGTCCCCACAAAGTCCCAAAAACTGGCCACCAGGAGCCTAGCAGAGTCCATATAGGACTCTGCCTCCTGTCTCTCCTCCGGGAGAATTTTGCCATGCGCAGTTCAGCCACACACACTCCCCTTCCTCACCCTCCCCTCACTTTCCCTAGTGTAAAGCCATTTAGTTATATTGTAGGGCTTCCTCCCCCAGCCCCAACCGCTATAATAGAATTATGAGAAAGTCCCCCAAACTCTACTTACCTTACCTCTCTCCCCCGCCGTTCTAAGCAGCCGGCAGCCACGTCCGTGATTGGCTGCCTCTCAACCAATCAGGGACGCAGCTGCTGGTCCAGCCCCCTGCTTGCAGTTTCATGCAAGCAGAGGGCCGGACAGAATAGCGGAGGAAAGAGGAAAGGTAAGTAATGGTCGGGGGACTTTCTGATAATTCTATTATAGCGGTTGGGGCTGGGGGAAGCTGTGCTATATGTCAAAACATTTTTAAAAGGGTGGACATGCCCTTTAATCTGTTTATTAATGATTTGGAGGAGGGTATTGTCGGCAAGGTTTCTGTGTTTGCTGACTGCACAAAACTTTGTCGACCAGAGGATGTGCAGGGGGATCTAGATAGATTGTTACATTGGGCTGCTAAGTGGCAGATGAGATTCAATGTTGTTAAATGTTAGGTGATGCATTTTGGACTTAAAAATCCTTGTGCTGCTTAGACTATAAATGGCTCTGTGTCGAGCAAATCCCCATTGGAAAGGGACCTTGGAGTTTAGGTGGATAACAAACTTGGTGGATAACAAAGGTAGCAAGCAGTGCCAGGCAGCAACTGCTAGAGCCAGCATTGTATTGTCTTGTATAAAGAGAGGTAAGGATTCAAGGGAGGAAAATGTTATTCTCCCTCTTTACAAACATTGGTAAGGCCTCATTTAGAATATGCAGTGCAATTTTGGAATCCTGGGTACATAAAGGACATCTCTGAAATGGAAAGGGTTCAGAGAAGGGCACTAAATTAATAAGGGGATTGGGGGAGCTTGAATATGAAGAGAGACTGGAAAAGTTACAATTATGTACGCTCGAAAAAAAAGGTGCTTGTGTGGGGAATATGATTAGTGTGTATAAATACATTAATGGGCCATACAATAAACTATTTGGGGCATTCTTCACCAATAGTGTCAGGGGACATGTGGACTTCCATTAAGACGAGAAGAAAAAAAGGTTAAGGCTTCAAGTTCAGAAAGGATTTTTCACTGTAAGAACAGTAAAGCTATAGAATTGTCTTCCAGTGGACGTTGTGATGGCAGGTTCGTTGGTCAGTTTCAAAAAAAGCTGAATGAGTTTTTGCAAACAAGGAATGTTGCAAGTTACAGGTATTGATACATAAAGTAGAGTTGATTCAGGGAAATTTCTGATTGCCCCCTTCATAAATTTGGTGGTTTTTTTTGCCTTCCTCTGGATCATCATTTAGGCAGGAAATTAGGATATTGCTAGATGGGTTGGACTGGATGGATGTAGTCTTTATTCAACCTCAAATACTATACACATTGAGCTGTAACAGAAACAGCAGTTAAAAACAGGTGATCACAGAACATGCTGGCCGCACACTAGTTGAGCTTTGGCTCGGGGAACAAGAAACTACAATTTACCAACCTGCTAGAACACATCTGAACTCTGAAACAAGTGGTAACAGAGGTAATACATAACATGCCTCCCAAGTGCACACAAAGCAAATCCAAAGGAGATATCATGGGCTTTGTCACACACACAGATGGAGCCCCAGCCGGACAACATGGAGACACGACCAAGGCTGCTGACTGAGACTCAACCCAAGCTCCCATTTACCCACTTGGACTTGTATAAGCTCTACACGGACTTAGTCAGGATGAGCAGATCAGCCTACCAAACCACCATATTAGAGGTAAAACAGGAGATAACTGAATTCTACTCCTACTTGTTATGTCAATCAAATCCCTGTGACATGACCCTCTTCCCTGCTTAAGTCCCTTCCTCCTCTGTTACAAACACAGAGATAAGAACTTTAGCAGGGGAAGAGATGTAGCTTTGACTGCAGAGGTAAGGCTGCACTCGACCCCCCTTCTTGCTACCTTTCACTATTTGATGATGGGTCACAAAGAGGAAGATGGTGTTGCAGCAGTAAGCTGTACTGTTCTTCTTCTTCCGTGTCTCCAGGACAGCTTTCTTTTAGTTGGCAACTGTGCATGGGAGTGCTTTTCAGGATGTTGAACCTTTAACTCCTACTGCACATGAGAAGCTTGTTGGGCAGCCTGTGTTTAGACATGGAGGAGGTAGCAAAGGGGAGGGGGAAGGGGGGAGTGCTGCAGAGAAATCTGACACCATGGAAAAACTGAGTCACTGACAGAGGTGACATAGGTGGAAGGTAGCACAATGTACATTAATTTAACTTTGCAATGGTTTCAATGTGTTTTTTTCACTATAGATGCCCTTTAACATTGTTAAATATTGTTAAGGCATATAACAGGGATAAAGACCCTAAACTCGATCCTGCTACTCACCAGAGACGATTGAATCGTGCTATGTAACCGAGATATATTATTTGGTTATGACTATATGTGTCACATAGGTTACTGTAAGCAAGGGGTCACCTTCCTTTAACAACTAATAAGAACTGCTACACCCCTGTTTTAGAAGAAAGATGAGACTTACCGATTGACTTTTGTCTCCAACCCCATTATCTTGAAAACTTGTCCAAAAATGTTAATATAATATTGTTTAAAATGTATATGTAAATATTGCTCAAGCTTGACAGAAAGTAAGTGTCTGACTGTAAGTTACAATGTTTAAGCTTTTGGAGGATATCAACGAGTTTTAGACATCTCTGTGATGTTTTACCCTTCTCCTCTCATAGCTGGTGGGTTTGGCTATGCCATTATTACCCAACAGCAATGCAATCAAAGGGATGCTTTCCTGAACACTGTTATGATCTCTATTTCAGGAAATGCAAACATATTTACCAACTGACCTTTGTGCCACCCCCCCCCCAAAAAAAAACACAACCAAAAACTTTCACTACCTACAACCCCAATATCTTATTCGATCGAATTAATATCTTGCCTAAAAATAATGCTACAATGATATCTGAAATGTAAATATTAATGCTCATTTAGCTACATATAAAATATATACTTGATTGTATGTTATAGGGGGTGGGCTCAATGTGGGTGTGGGACTAGTGGGATCTGGTTAATTCTGTGATGGCTTACCCCTCTCTGAGGTTATGCTATGACCAAGAACCCAACTCTTACACCCAACAGCAACACATACAAGGGGCACTCTCCTGAACATTAAGTCATCACAAATATGGCCCTTGTTTCAGGATAAAATAAAGGATTTTACAGACTGACCCCCATATGCCCCTAATCACCACCCACCAGCTATAACCCCATTATCTTATTTAATGGATTTAGTATCTCAGTTAAAAAGACTAACATATGATTGCCTGAAACACATGTTTTAATGTTGTATAAATTTGACAGGAAGTTTCAAAGGTTAAACTCAATGGAAAATACATATGGGATCTAGACACTCCGGCAGGGCCTCACTATCTTCTCCTCTCACGGATTCTGGGACTATACCAATTAGAGCCTAGTCTACACACCTAGAAGCTACATATAACCTTTATGACAACCACTAAGTGTTTTTTGGGGGGTTTTTATAGATAGGATGGAAGGAGAACACTTTTATAATCATACTTTAGTTTTCAATAAATTTTTAAATTAAATTTTGGTAAAACATACATATTTTAAAACTAAACATCCAGTAAATAATATATGGCATTGAACTAAGTGCATTATTAAGGCGATTTAGTGCAGTGCTCCTGCCCCTTCTTAACGTCACGCTAACTGATTTACTCTCAGTTAGCGCAACGTTAATGCTTGCTTTGCGGCGGCTGCACAGGATCTGGAACAGGAACTTACGCAGCCGACGCAAACCTATTTACCAGAGGCTGCGTGGCTCTTAAAACGTAAGTATTTAACGCCACTAGTAGCTGGCGTTAAATACTTATGTCAGGGTGAGATTCACCCAAAGCCGCGCAAGCCTCTGGTAAATCCTGTATGGGAGATTTGCCCAGAGCAGTTGCGGCTCTGGGTGAATCTCCCTATATTTCTAGAATATTTTGAGATTGTTACATGTGTTGATACAAGTATAAAAGCTAGGGATTAACAATTTTGAAAACCAACATATGATCTTTTATCAGCATAATATTATACTTTTTTTTCTTCTTTCTTTTATGGTATTGGGGTGTTGATTTAGGACAATATCTCTCTACAATGGCTTTAGCTAGCTTTCTTGTAAAAGATATTGTATGCTGTTATAATAGTTTGAAGTTATTTTATCACATTTCAATTGTAAATGAGCTCATTGGCCATACCATCCATATTTTAACAAATATATAGGATTGGGTTGCCTATTAAAACATTAGTTGATGTTATTCTTTGCAATATTGCCTCTCTTTTCAACACCATATGCCTCCCTTGGGCTGTAATATGTATTTTTAATATTTAACAAGTTTTTATTCAATATTTAACAGTGTTAAACTTATTCTATCTTAACAACTTGGCATGTATGTTAATTTCTTCAGATCTATGAGAGAGCACAGTAATCCCTATCTATTTTTCTTTTACCCCTTCAGTATCATTTGTTTTCTTGTATGGTTTTTAAGGAGATTATGTTTTCTCCCACCCCCCCCCCCACCCGCTATATGGGTAGTTGTATAGAGTATGGGCTAGTCGTAAATAGTAACCATATTTTGGAAAACAAATGTATACAATCTTGCATTGTGCGGAATATACGTTCAATAATCATAATGGAGTTAATTCTGTTGAGTACTGTTGTTATCTCACTTCTCAGCGCAACAAGCTGAATTGATAGCGCTGATTGAAGCTTGTAAGTTAAGAGATGGTAAGCGAATTAATGTCTACATGGACAGTAGATATGTTATGGGAGTTACACATGAAAGAATTGTGGATTCAAAACCTCCCCAGGGGCACCTATTAAAAATTGGGAGCAAATTCAGCAGTTATTTGAAGCCATCTTGCTACCTAAAGAAATAGCTATTGTCAAGGTACAAGCTCATGTAAGGAACAGAACGGAAACAGAAAGGAGTAATGACAAAGCTGATCGTGTTGCTAATGCAGCTGCGGCTAAGAAAGAGATACCCGTCCTCATTGTTGCTGAAGAACAACCTAATCCTGATCCACTGGATAGGTTAAAAGTCTTACAGGAAGCAGCAATATCAAAGAGGGCAATATCAAATTGGAAAACAGCTGGAGCAACACAAGAGGAATCCATGTATGGACAATAAAAGTTAATCCATGTGTAACTCCACAGGCTGAAGAGATGATTCTTCAAATAGCACATGGACCAGGACACCTTGGAAAGGATCCCATGAATCAATTGATTGGGGCCATCTGGTATCTAAGAAAGAGGTGTGAAAAGGTGGACAAGTTTCTCAAAGCCTGTGAATGGTGTCAATTACATAATCCTGGACAGCTAGTCAAGTCTCCTGCTAAGCATTTGGCTAGATCTATCTACCATTAAATCATTAAAAATCGTTAAAAACCGCCTTTCAAAATTAATAGATCAAACTGGCTAACCATGGCCAGATATACTATCTCTGGTTCTCTACAGCCAAAAGATATCAAGCAAACTGAAATTCTCTCCCTTTGAAATACTTTTTGGTTGTCCCCCTAAGACAGTACACCAGCTTCTGTTCAATTCCTGATAATAATACAGGGACTCATTCTCTTAAACCAGGTGACTGGGTGGTTGTAAAGAAATTCCAAAGGAAGCCACTTTCCCCAAGATTCGATGGTCCTTTTGACTACAGCCACAGCTGTCAGAAAATCCGAATTGGACTCACGCAAGCCATTGTAAAATAGTTTCAGCACCTACTGATCACCAGTCGTAAAAACATTATCATTCTATTTTTACTCATTACACAAGTATGGGCTATTCCCTTACACAGGGAATCATAATATGAAATGGAAGACTCACCATCCCTCTCAAAATGCTCTAGTAAATTATCATTTTCAAAGAATGCTAATTTGTCTGATTGCTGGATTTGTACACATTTGCCTGCCAGTATAAAACGCTCTCCTACCATTGCTGTACCACTAGCACTGTATGAAATTCTTGAGATTAAATTGGTATGCTGTAGATAACACTACTTATAAAAACACCAGTTTGCCTGTACATATTTGGCAATGGGCAGCTAAACCCTGGTGGATGATCGTACACAATCAGTTCTATATTGATGCTACGGTTTTGGACCCTGTGCAAATGGGGATCCAGCAAGTAGATTTTTGGGAGCCATTCCCTCAGCCCCTCTTAAGCTATATCCTACTGATACAAAAATATAGCTATAAATACCTCTGTTAAAATGTGGAAGGATTCCAGTTGGGGAAAAACTGCTTAACCTCAGAAACAACCTTTTACCAAGAGCCAGAAAAACTTTACCCCAAAGATCTACCATATACCATCATTGGCCCTTATCACTTACAGGAAAACTCTATAAAAACACCAAACCAACTACCTTTTAAGATCATCAGTCCCCCCCTCCCCTTTTTCCCTTGTTTCTACTTTCCCCCATTAGTCCAGTTCAAGCTGACTACCCTAACCAAAATGTCAGAATTCAAGACCTGTAAACAGTTATAAACCAGCGAACAATTGTTTGCCCCCCTAGACCCCACACCTGGAACCAAACTCCACAAGAAAGGGAGAAGAAATTGGTTAAAGTTATTGTTGTTAAGGGAAGAATGCCTGCACAAGTTACTAGATGCCAGGCTGGGTTAATTGTATATAGTTGGTCCAACGGTGCAAATCCATTGGTAAAAATAATGTAAAAAAGGAAAATTAAATACTCTAAGGTTTTTCACAATGTCATAAAATGTATTATATACGGTTATGTGTATATACAAAATGTACTGCAACTTTAGACCCACAGGTTTGAAAAGTAAAGTTTCTAGAATGGAATGTCAGGGGACTACAAAACAAAATTAAATGCACAACTATATTGAAACATATCAAAAAACAGAAAGCCGATATTACTGTGCTATTAGATATGCACCTTCTAAAATCACAATAAAGGGCACTATGGAAACCATGAGTGGGCTGGGTATACCAGGCTGATTTTACCACAGATTCCAGAGGAGTAGCTGTTCTGATTGCGAAATCCGTACATTTTGAGATTTTGGATATAAGTGGATAAAATGGGAACATTTGTATTTATCTATGGGAAAAGATGTAATTACTCTGTACTAATTATGGCACACTATGTCCTCCCATCACCTTCAATTATCAAAATACAGGCAGGTATAGACTATATGGCCGCATTCCCAAACACCCCTGTTATATGGTTGGGAGATTTCAACACTGTAATAAATGAGACACAAGATAGACTCAATCAATCAAATTGGATACCCCCCCCCACAATCCATACACTAGGTTCAGCAGATTACTGACCAATCTTAACATGAAAGATGCGTGGAGACACCTACATACACAAGATAACCTATATTCCTCAGCAACATATAATACTATGGCTAGAATTGATCTCATTATAACCAGCACACAATTAATACCAATAATAAAAGCTGTGGAATATTCCACTAGAATACTTTCAGATCATTCACCATGTTGGATGTTGATAAACATAGCAGAGAGCCCACCCCCACCCAGATGGAAACTCAATCCATACTGGATACATTTATTCCCCCCAGAAACAGACCTTGGGAGGAAAAAATTTTTTCTAACCAACGAAATCGCAAATGACCCCATGACAGTATGGGAAATATTTGCACGCCCGCATGACCTTAACACAAACCATCAACAAAATTAAATGTAACTCGGCAATTGCGGAAGTCGCACCAACATACACATTAGACAAAATTACTCGAGAGTTTTAGGACGATCCTACCCCAGAAAAAGCACAAGCTCTAAAACTACAATCTAGGCTAGTAGATCAGCTACTTATTACCAAAACCAAAAACAAATTGCACTTCCAATTATTCCAATTTTACAAACATGGAGATAAATGTGGAAAACTACCAGCATATCTAGTCAACCATGAATATAAACCCCCAATAATAAACATTACAGACACCGTAACCCATCAACCCCTGGGATCATGTGAGAACATACGTTTCACAGCTCATTACTCAAATTTATACACCTCCCTTCTCTATTATCCCGATTCCGAAATAACGGAATTCCTTAAACATATCCCCATCCCAACTCTCACCACACAAGAAGAGAGATTGCTAGATGAACCAATAACAGAAGCAGAAATCAAACACACTATCACTTATGGCCAGAAACAAGGCACCAGGCACAGACAGCCTACCAATAGTTTTACTCCGAATACCTGGAAATATTAACACCACAGCTACTACATCTATATAGCTATATGTTTCCCACAAAATTTCTTCCGATATCTATAATAGAAGCGCAAATTGTCCTAATACATAAACCGGGAAAAGACCCATCATACCCTGAATCCTACCGCCCAATATCACTACTACAAGTAGATCTAAAGATTTTGGCTAAGCTGTTGTGACTACGCCTGAGTAAAAAAAAAAACTCTAATACACCCTGATCAAAGTGGGTTCATCCCAGGTAAAAATACCTCCCTCAATACTAGACGACTATTCCTAAATACACAGGCCCAACATGAAGATGTGGGAATGCGCTGTATAGTCAGCCTGGACGTAGCAAAGACTTTTGATTCTGTAGAGTGGTTATTTATGTGGCAAGTGTTAAAATGATTTGGCTTGGGAGATAACTTTATTACTTGGTTGCAAATCGTATATTCTACTCCACGAGCCAGAGTAATAGTCAACGGATGGGTCTCAGAACCATTTTCCCTGAGTAGAGGCACTCGTCAAGGGTGCCCTCTCTCTCCCCTACTATATGCACTAGTAGTGGAACCATTGGCCATTAAACCGAGACAAGATACAATCTTAAAAGGTCTTAAGATGTGGCACACAAACAGAAGTAATTGGGTTATATGCGGACGGTTTGTTATTGTATTTGTCAGACCAAGATCACTCCCTACATAGAGCCCTTACTCTAATCAATGAATTCAGAGAATACACAGAACTAAAAATAAATTGGTCAAAGTCACAAATTCTACCAATTGATAGCTTCCCACCCCCTTTAGAGGGAACTCAACATCCCCTTATGAGAAAAGATACAATCAAATGCAAGGGGATTTGGATCTCAAAAGATATTAAAGATTATATAAAATACAATATTGAACCTCTTATTGCACTAACCAAAACCAAAACTCAAATATGGAGTAAACTACCCCTGGGAGTCACAGGAAGAGTAAATTTGATTAAAATGATTCTGCTTCCCAAAGCTATGTATATACTTTGGCACAATCCGATGTACATCCCACTAAAATATTTTAAGATACTTGAAATCATTTGTTTGGGGAACAAGTAGACACAAAGTGGGATGATCAATAGTACAACACCCTACCGAGTTACGAGGGCTGGCACTCCCCAACTACAATTTATATTATCTAGCAGCACAACTGTCACATGTACATCTTTGGTACCAGTCCGAAACAATCAGAATGCTTGAAATGCTGGGTTTCCCAAACGCTATAAAATATCCCAATCCTGTTTACTTGCTATCTAGAGGCATAAAGGGCACCGATGCTCCCAAACATTCGCACCCTTTACTCATTCAGATGCTTAAGATATGGGACAATGCGCTAAACAAATATAATATAACAAATATCCCCCCAATATACAAACAATCTCCTCTTTGGGGCAATAAATACCTACCAGTCCAGGCATCACTAATCTCCAAGACCACAACCGGCTAGCATTGGCGGTAAGTCAGACGCTACTCCCAGACATACAGCACACAATAGCTGAGGCCATAACGAAAGCCATCTAACCACTGCGACAGGACCTAGCAGCGCAACTAGGTCACATTGCAGAAGCAGAACAAAGAATTCTTCAAACAGAGGAATGCCTTGAAAAAGTCACACAAGACACAGTCTCCAACAGAGACAAGATCATAAGACTCCAAGATAAACTCGACGACCTTGAAAACAGATCGAGACGCAATAACCTGAGAATCATTGGCATACCTGAATCAATACAACCGAAAGAGCTAATGGAGCGGTGCGCCCATAAACTCCCGCATTTAACACAGGGAGCAAGTTGAACCCCCTTAACGTATCCGCGCCCCTACTTACCCATTCCTGCAGGGCAACTCACCTTCGGCCAGAGGAAATCTAAGTTGTTACAGACACCTCATCACTCCATCCCCTAAACATATCCCATCATCCGGATATCTATTGACCTACTTACCAAGGTCCTTTCCTCTACTTTTCTCCCTAGCTATCCAACCTCGACTTACTTCCCCCACCTACCATGCTATCCCTAACTAATAAAACCTGTCAAATATTGAAACTGACAATCTATACCTGAATAACTGGATCTAGGAAATGGAACTGAACTGAACTCCCAGGTGAATCTTACAATATGGACCACCTACACCCAATAATTTCCTCTCTTTACTTACCTTCCTATCCCCTCTTAACTTCCTTCACCCAACTAATCAGCTATCCCTTACTGCTATTTAAAACTCCCTCTAAGGGATATCTTAGCAAAAAAAAAAAACACCATAATCTACAAAAACATGAGTACTGGTACACTTTCTTACGCATGCTAATGCAAAATTTAAAAAAAAAAATTTAAATACACTTTCTGAGGATACTCCCACCTAGCCTCTTACAGGTATATGTACTGTCTAATACAAGGAGTGCGTTCACCTAAACTAACGCCTCTCTGACGGAAAAAAGGAGGCCAACGGAAAAAAGCAGGCCTCCCCCTGAACTAACACAGGGACTGCTAACTTTGGAAGAGGCCCATTAGAGACCTCACAACCTCAAAACCCCTCAACTTTCACCATATAGAGTCCCTATAATACTAAAGATGTATAACTTTATTATTGTTTTCGTTATTGTTATTACTGTTGTTATAATGTTATTTACAAATGCTAAATGTATGCACAATGTCTATCCAATTGGTATGTTCATAAACCCACATAAAGTCTATAACTCTATACAAAAACACAACCAACACCACAAAGTTAATGCAAAAACTCGCCCCCTAAAGGTTCTTGCAACCACTCTAACACCCTCCCTATACACACACACTAATGGGCATTAAAATGATATCCTGGAAAGTCAAGGGACTTCTATCCCCAGCAAAGCGCTCTATGGTCTTAAGACATCTGAAAAAACTACATGCGGATGTAGGCTTGTTGCAGGAAACACACCTGAAACCATAAAATGTGTAAACAGTGGGTGGGCCCAAGCCTTTGGATCAGGAGCAATACAAAACAAAGCGGGAGTGATTACTCTAATTAGAAAATCTTTACCAACAACAATAATCTCCCACAAATCAGATAAACAAGGCAGAATCTCTCAAATATACGCCAAACAAGGCGATCAAAACCTAACGATTACAAACATATATGCTCCAAACAAAAGGCCTTTCTACAAGAAGTCACAAAATGGGTACACACAGAAAATGAAGGTAAATCATTGTAGGGGGTGATTTTAATTTGGTCCACCACCCGCAGGAAGATAGAACCTACAAATCATCAGCGACCAACCATCCAGACACTACCCTCAAAACATTCTCCAAAACAACGAACCTGATAGATGTCTGGAGGCTATACCATCCCACAGATAGAGAATACACCTTTGTATCAATAACTCATAACTCTATGTCTAGACAAGACCACTTCCTTTGCTCAAAAACCCTTTTACCCAGCATTACCAAAACGGACATCCTCGACATACAAATATCAGACCACGCACCCATATCCCTAGACATCTTAAGACTTATTTTCAAAAGACAACAATATACAATGGAGATTCCCTACACACTTATCCAACAATTAGGACTTCCAGCTAATGCTCACAAACAGCTGGAAAAAATACGCTGATACAAATCAACAGTACAACACTAATGAAAACCTTTTCTGGGAAGCCGGAAAAGCAGTTCTGAGAGGAGAAATCACATCATATACATCCAACCTAAAAAAGAACAACAAAAATACCTAGAAGCAAGCACAAAACTTAACAAACAAACCTTGTCTCAAATAGATAAACAACAATGGACCTCACTCAAAGCAGAATGTGACCTTTGGTTACGACGGCACAATGCCTTCAAATGGTCATTCCACCAACTCACATACTATAAATTTGGAAACAAAGCAGGTAAACTGCTTGCCAAACTAGCAAAAGGAAAGTTTTTGCCTACCCACTTTAAAGTCAAAATCAAATCTCCCGAAGGAAACACAATCACTAAACCAAAAGACATTTGCTCCACCTTTGCACAATATTACTCCACTCTATGCTCCCAACCATTTTCCACACCCTCAGGAGAAGTCTGGCTGTCACAATTAAAACTACCAGCAGTTACTCAAACTCAATTAGAATCACTCAACGCCAATATAACCCCAGAAGGAGTAACAAACACCATCACAAAACTACACACGAACAAAGCCCCAGGCCCAGATGGCCTTACAAACAAATTCTACAAGATTTTATCCCCCCATGTTTCCCAAACTCTATCACAATTATACAACAAAGTACTGATCAACGGCCAACATATGCCAACCAGCCAGGAAGCACATATAAAAATTCTACCAAAAAAAGGTAAAGTTCCCGAGAAACCTGAATCCTATAGGCCAATTTCCCTTATAAATGTGGACACAAAAGTCCTGTCCATGCTCATGGCAGAACGCCTAGCCAAAATACCACACATCATAAACCACAATCAGGTGGGTTTTGTCAAAGGCAGATCAGGAGTCACAAACACCAGGAAAGTGCTTACACAAGTCTTAGACTGGACACAAAACACACCATCCACAAAGCAAATGGGAATACTCACAATAGATGCCGAAAAGGCTTTTGACAACGTACACTGGGAATGGCTCTTCCTAGTACTAGACAAAATGAAATTCTCAGGCCCATTCATTCAACTCCTCAAAGCATACTACGCAAACCCAACAGCAAGAATATCCCTTCCAGGACATCGATCATACAAATTCCCCTTACAAAAAGGCACCCGCCAAGGCTGCCCCCTATCCCTTTTACTCTTTGACATAGCCATTGAACCACACTCTATATATCTAGAACACCACACAAACTGGGAAGGAATCTCAATAGGAAACACCAAGCTAAAGTCTATTTTTTTGCAGATGACCTATTGATCTTCCTTCAAGATCCCAACACAACCATCCCAACAATACTACAAGAACTCCTTAAATTTTCCACCAATTCTAAACAAAATACACAGAACTACAAAACTGGGGAAACCTACCATTATCCCTTCTAGGAAGAGGCCATCTAATAAAAATTATCAGTTTCCCAAAACTACTCTACTCTCTACAGATGATCCCTCTCCTCCTTAAACACAAACACATCCAACTGCTCAATAAAACATTTACACAATTTCTATGGAACGTACGAAAACCACGCATCGCTCTATCCAAACTACAACTTCCCCACCGACAAGGAGGAGCCAACTTCCCTAACCCCAGAACTTACAACCTACCAGCAATATGCAGACATATACGCAACTGGATGAACAATAGCTCTTATTTCTCAAACCTGCACCTCGAAACAGAACTGGCCAAACCCTTCTCCCTAAAGGCCCTACTGCACTGTCCTATCAGACAAATACCCACCACACAGACACATGCTGACCCTCAGAGATACCATACTCACATGGAGAACTCTCAGAAAAGCCTACAAATTATCTATTTTGCTATACCCAGACATGCCAATCCATGCACACCCAATGTTTCCACAAGCTGAACAATTCATGGGACTTAAAACATGGAAGATAAAAAAATCCTATCATCAAAGGAAATGCTATATCTATCTGACCATAGAATCCTCACCTGGCCAGAATTACAAAACACATACCAACTTCCCAACACACACTTTCTGGAATACGCACAAATAAAACACTACTGCACAAGCAAAACACACAACATAACATCAGCCCTTAAACAGGAACCCTTTAACCCTTTCACTGCCAGGAGATTTTCATTTTTTTTTGCGTTAACTGCCAGAAGAATTTTCAGGATTTTGCCCTCAATCGCTTTAGACTAATTTTACAGTAGGAAACCTTGCAGTAAATCAAGAATATTATACATTGTTTTTTTCAGCACAAAGTCTACTTTAACATGGTAACAGAATTTTGTAACTTTTCTGGAAATTTTACTGGAATTATGGGTAAAATATGTAAAAAAAATGAAAAATTTGCAAATATTCATGGATTTTTCCCATTTTTACTTATAGTTATCTTAAGGTTACACACAAAAATCATACTGTTTCTAAAAGCTCAGATACTCCCGAGTACAACGATACCAGATATATGTAGGTACCTGACTTTTCCTGTACAGGAGACCCCCCCAAACTAAAACTGCACCTTCAAGAATATTACACCAAATTAAAATGTATAACCACTACTGACAGTTAACATAGAATATCTTCCAAATTAACTAAAATATCCCCACAAGTGAGATATTTTTAGAAACTACACACCCACAAGATTTTATGAGTGAGGTTAGTTTTGATCAAAATGCAGATACCCGGACGCAGCTCTTCGTCCAATTGTAAGTTATTTTCTAACATTTTCCTTTTTTTCCTCAACTGTAAAATCAGAGACAAAATCAAATGCGAATTTCAGCTAAAAACTGTGGAGGAAAGTTCAAACGCATCTCAAATATGAAAGCCTAACCCCTCCCGAATAAAACGGTATGCCACATTCATGGGTGTACCCAGAGACATGGCTACCAACTAACCCAGAGCATGACCAGTGCCAAATGTCAGTAGCAGCAAAAAAAAAATTAGCCAGTTTTGTATTTGAACAGTCTGCAGTTTTTCCACAAAACACCCCCCCAACTCAGAAATACCCCCCACAAACTATATATTCCTGAAATCTACACACCTTCAGCTATGTAACGCTGTAGTTCATTCATTCATACCATCAATGGTGTGGGCGCAGTTCTTCGTAGAAATTTGCACTTTTACCAGATTTTCCAAAAATATTATCATACAACATTCAAAAAGGTAGAAATCATGACAAAACCCCATGGAATGTAAAAAAAAGTTACCAAATATCAATCTCCCAAATGTCCTGAATCAAACGGTATGCCATATGTGTGGTTACACACGCGGACGTGGAAGCGAAAAGCCACAAAGTGAGACAATGCACGATGGCTCAGAAACGGCAAAAATATTTAGCCAACTCCGAATTTGGACAGTCGGCAGTTTTTTCCACAAAACACCCCCGTAACTTAGAAATAACCCCCACAAACTATATATTCCTAAATCTACACACCTTCAGCTATGTAACACTGTAGTTTGTTCATTCATACCATCAATGGCGTGGGCGCAATTCCTTGTAGAAGTTCGCATTTGTCTGAAAAATGAACAAAAAACAACTTCAAAATGAGAAAGAAATCATTCCGAAAAACCTCATGGAATGTAAAAAAAAGTTACTAAATATCAATCCCCAAATGTCCTGAATCAAACGGTATGCCATATGTGTGGTTACACACGCGGACGTGGAAGCGAAAAGCCACGAAGTGAGACAATGCACGATGGCTCAGAAACAGCAAAAATATTTAGCCAACTCCGAATTCGGACACTCTGCAGTTTTTTTCCACAAAACACCCCCGTAACTTAGAAATAACCCCACAAACTATATATTCCTGAAATTTACACACCTTCAGCTATGTAACACTGTAGCTTGTTCATTCATACCATCAATGGTGTGGGCGCAATTCTTTGTAGAAGTTCGCATTTGTCTGAAAAAATGAACAAAAAACAACTTCAAAAGGTAGAAATCATGCCAAAACCTCATGGAATGTAAAAAAAAGTTACTAAATATCAATCTCCCAAATGTCCTGAATCAAACGGTATGCCATATGTGTGGTTACACACGTGGACGTGGAAGCCAAAAGCCACAAAGTGAAACAATGCACAATGGCTCAGAAACAGCAAAAATATTCAGCCAAATCTGAATTTGAACAGTCTGCAATTTTCCCCCACAAAACAACCCCCACAAGCCCTATATTTCTCAAATCCACACACCTTTATCTACAAAATTCTGTAGTTTGTTCATTCGTACCATCAATGGTGTGGGCGCAGTTCTTCGTAGAAGTTCACAGTTTTAGCAGATTTTCTAAAAAAATTGAAAAAAAACTCTCAAAAGGTAGAAATCATGTCAAAATCCCAAGTAATGTAAAAAAAAAAAAAAAAGTTACCAAATATCAATCTCCCAAATGTCCTGAATCAAACAGTATGCCCTATGTATGGTTACACACGCAAACGTGGAATCAACTAGCCACAAAGTGAGCCAATGAACAACGGCCCAATTACAGCAACTTTTCAGATTTGTCAGACTAACACCCCTCTATATTAGAAATACCCCCCCAAACTATATATTTTTGGAATCTACACATCTTCAGCTACACAATGGTGTGATTCTTTTATGCATACCACCAATGGTATGAGCGCAGTTTCATGTAAAATTTCGCTTTTTTACCAGATTTTCAGGAAAAATTTATAAAAATACAATTCAAAGTTAAAAATCATGGCAAATTTCCATGTCATGTAAAAAAAAACTTGTCAATTATCAATCTTCCAAATGCCCTGAATCAAACGGTATGCCATATGCGTGGATGTACACAGGGACATGGCCACCAACTAGCTCAAATGGGACACATGCACAAGTGTAATTACAAGAAAAAAATCAAAGTGCTCTGTAATTTCAAACAGCCCCAAAACTTGGAAATGCCCCCCACAAATAAAACCCCCAACTAAATATCAATCTCCCACATGTTCTGAATCAAACGGTATGCCCTATGTGTGGATGCACACAGAGACGTGGCCACAACTAGCTCAAATGGGATGCATGCACAAATGCAATTACAAGAAAAAATCAAAGTGCTCTGTAATTTGAACAGCCTACCCTTTTTCTAAGGAAACAGTCCCGAAACATGGAAATTCTCCCCACAAACTATATATTTTTGGAATCTACACACCTTCAGCTACGTTACGATGCCATGCTTTCATACATACATGAAGAATTCCAGACCCACTGATCCAAGAAGTCCGTGTTTTTACGAGGTTTTGTGAAAAATAAATAAGATGATTCAAGGGTTGAAATCCTACCTAAACCCTTTTGACAAGCAAAAAAAACCACTAAATGTCAATCTCCCACATATCCTGCATCAAACGTATGCCATATGTGTGGGTGCACACGAGACGTGGCCACAACTAGCTCAAATTGGACGCATGCACAAGTCCAATTACAAGAAAAAAATCAAAGTGTTCTGTAATTTGAACCTAATCAACTTGGAAATACCCCCCACAAACTATATATTTTTGGAAGCTACACCCTTCAGCTACGTGATGGTATCATGCTTTCGTATATACATGAAGAATTCCAGGCGCTGTTATCCATAGACTCCGTGCTTTTAGGAGATTTGTGAAAAAATAAAATAAGAGGACTCAATGGTTGAAATCCTACCTAAACCCACTCGGCAAGTAAAAAACCCACTAAACGGCAATCTCCCACATGTCCTAATCAAATGGTATGCCATAAGGGTGGGTGCACACAGAGACGGGGCCACCAACTAGCTCAAATTGGACGCATGCACAAGTCCAATTACAAGAAAAAAATCAGTGTTCTGTAATTTGAACAGCCTAATCAACTTGGAAAAACCCCCACAAACTATATATTTTGGAAGCTACACACCTTCAGCTACGTGATGGTATCATGCTTTCGTATATACATGAAGAATTCCAGGCGCTGTTATCCATAGAACTCCGTGCTTTAGGAGATTTTGTGAAAAAATAAAATAAAGGACTCAATGGTTGAAATCCTACCTAAACCCATCGGCAAGTAAAAAACCCACTAAAACGGCAATCTCCCACATGTCCTGAATCAAACGGTATGCCATAAGGGTGGGTGCAAACAGAGACGGGGCCACCAACTAGCTCAAAGGGATCCATGCGCAATTGCAATTACAAGAAAAATTAAAAAACGCCACAACCCACCCCCCACACCAATCCCCACTCCCCCTTTTAGTGGTATTTAGTGAAAAGCAGTTGTACGGAGAGTCCCACAGTTTTTGCACACTTTACTGATCCTAAAATTCAATCCGGTCTTTTTTTGGTACCTCTGCAAAATTCCCTACTAAAATAGGCTTAGTTTCCCTTGAAATCGAACAAATAATGATCCACGTTTACTTTAGCGATATCACCGGGGACATTGGGAAGCTGGGGAGAAGAATTTTTTTTCTAATTTATAGTTTTTAGGTAAAAAAAAAAAAAAAAAAGTGTGTGTGATCTCTTTAAGATTTTATTTGTGTTGCATTTCCCTTTTTTTGGGGGATCATTCCCAAAGATGATCATCAAATCATCTTAAGGAATGATACCGAACTTGGAATAGGCGGCATAAATGCCCATTTTCCATTCGAATTTATAGTTTTTAGGTAAAAAAAAAAAAAAAAAAGGTGTGTGTATCACTTTAAGATTTTATTTTTGTGCATTTCCCCTTTTTTTTGGGGATCATTCCCAGATGATCATCAAATCATCTTAAGAATGATACCGAACTTGGAATACGGGCATAAATGCCCATTTTCCAATTCGAAATCCGATCGGAAAAACACTTCCCGGAAATCATTTTCCAGGAAGTGATTTTTCATTCATTGGCAAAGATCAATAATTTGGTGATCAGAAGTATCACCAAATTTTGATCTCTGTCCCCATTTTTTTTCTAAGTCTTCGCTAAGTAGCAAAGACTTAGAAAAAATCCTATTTGTGAATGGAACTTTGAGTTCCATCACAAAAGTATAAGGGGGGTAAAGCTGTCAGCATGACAGCTTTTACTATACAGGTACTGCAGCATGATCTAAATGTAGATCTAGCTGCAGTACCTCCACTAGACCACCAGGGGCAGCCTCTTACCTCTCTATGGGAAGACCCCGGTGAAGGAGGAAGCCATGTGACCGTCACTGGGGTCTCCCTTTCCGCTTCCTTTGATTTCTCAGCATCGGACCGGCTTCCTCCATGCGGACCTACATAAAAGGTAGGGAAATCTCCCGATCCCCCCCTCGGATTTGGACGAAACCGAGGGGGGATCGAGGGGGCTAGGGGGGCAGTTGAATGCTGCCCCCCGATCGCCCCTAGCGGGGGCCAAATTTTTTTTTGCTGCAGGGAAGCCGCAGATCGTATATTCACGATCTGTGGCAGTTTGTGCATTCACTGCACAGATCGTGAATATACGATCTGTGGCAGGGAAAGGGTTAAAGGATAAGTGCACTGTAAAATCAAGTTATGTTCATTTGGAAGCTGCAGCTATAAAAATACTGTTGCCATATTTTTTTTTACCTGTGTCCCTCTAGAGCCTACCTTTGTGCCTTGAAAGTTGCTGAGGTTTGCCGAATATTAAGCCCTGCCCCTCTGGGATTTCTTCTGCTTGAGCCTCAAACAAGAATGCCTGTGAGTTCCATGCACATAACTCCCAGGCATTACTGTTTGAGGCTCAAGCAGGAGAGTGCACGGAACTCACAGGCATTACTGTTTGAGGCTCAAGCAGAAGAAAGCAGAGAAATCTCAGAGTGGTGGAGCTTAACATTCAGCAAACCAGTAACAAAAATGTCAGCAACTTTCAAGGCACAAAGGTAGGCTCTGGAGGGACACAGGTAAAAAAAAATGTGGCAACAGTATTTTTAAAGCTGCAGCTTCCAAATGAACATAACTTGATTTTACAGTGCACTTATCCTTTAATATGTTGATACACGGCCCTCTAGAAAACCTAAGCCTATCGGACTGCTATAAAATAATCAACACCGCAATGGCAAAACCACTAAAAACATCTAATCTAAATAAATGGGACAAAGAACTAGGAACTAGAGACATACTAGAAAACATTATAGATGGTTACCAAACCCTAAGAACCATGGTCAAATGTGAAATCTGGAGAGAAACACAATTTAAATTATTCCATAAAGCATACAAGGCATTCAATGCACCATATCTTAAGTTCCCTAATTCAACAACACCCCCATTACAGTGTCCCAGATACAAGACACAAAATGCAAACATTCTTCATGTGATGTGGAATTGCTCAATGCTAAACAACTTCTGGAAAGAAATAGACTTTTGCTTAAAGTCTGTAAAACCAGTCTTTTACTGAACCCCCTTCTCTACTTATTCCATTACTCAGACCCACCAAGACTGAACAACTCCCAAGGTGAAGGCGATAACAGCCTACAAATAAAATCCAACCAAAAAAAGACTTATCCATCTAACGATCCTGGCATCTAAAAGAGTAATCCTCAGACACTAGCTGAGGGAAGCTCCCCCAACAATATCAGAAGTAATCCAGGACCTGACTGAAATCTTATACATAGAAAAAGTAGACTCTGAACTCAACTTTGAAAAAGAAAAACATACAGAAACATTCTTTGAAACCTGGAGATACTTCATAGCACAAACTTGCTCAGACTCAGAAATCAACCTCATAATGACCAAATTTAGATACACCCAATGGTATTGTAGCGCGGACTTACTCCACACCCTGGGAAAACTCAAAGTCTCAACCCCACCATCATAGCATAGTTACGCACCAACTGGGTAATATTATTCTAACTATCATACAGTCTAATAGTCTTTTTATGTATAATCAAAAATGCTCATAACAAAACCAAAACGTACCACTATACTACCATATTACCATTTAATCAAACTGCTACAATATAACTGCCTGCATTATTGACCAAAAGATTTGATTTCACTGTTCTACTACCTCAACGCCTTAAAATTTCAATGTTCTAATGCATTCATGTATAAAAGATATATGTTTTCCCCCTTTTTCTAGGCTTCAAAGATACTGCTTTATTTTCGTGGCTGAAGGCTTCCAAGACCCTACAACCATAAACCCACCTGGGGACCGAAAAGACACCCCCAGTAAATATCCCTATCATACATATCAACTCCCCACAGCAAACATGCTGCAACAAAGTGCAGCAATAATACATGGGCCTTGTAGGTTTTCAGACCACACTTCTACTCCTCAAGACCCCATACTACAGAATAACAATGAACCAATGTTGTATCCACAGAAACCAGCCCCAATGCATAATATTATATACGGTAGATGTATCTATCCCTAATATATTTATATTTATAAAATGCTAAGATCAATGTATATGACATCAATGTACAAAGGATCGTATAGAACTTTCTTTTTTTTTTCTTTTCTGTATAAATGTGAAGCCTTTAATAATAAAAAGTTTAAAAAAAAAAATGCTATCCTGATATCTCTCAGCCACTCCTTCACCGACAGCCGCTCTGTCCTGACCGCACGCCCTATCTTAGGCGCATGCGCGCCAATACAAAA
This sequence comes from Hymenochirus boettgeri, assembly GCA_019447015.1. Taxonomy (NCBI): domain Eukaryota; kingdom Metazoa; phylum Chordata; class Amphibia; order Anura; family Pipidae; genus Hymenochirus; species Hymenochirus boettgeri. Next base: position 98,277,814 of record CM033473.1, on the reverse strand, counting down.
GATAGGGCGCGCGATGGGGAGAGAACAGCTGTTCAGTGAAGGAGTGGCAGTAAGGTAAGTTCCAGGTCCCCCGAGCGTCCTATTATTCACAGGGAGGTGAGAATAAGCATTCTCACCTCCCTGTGAATAATAGAAACGAATGGAACAGAGTTGATTTTCTGGGTTTAGTGTTCCTTTAAGATAGTAATAGCAAAACCTATTTTTTACCCGTCTCTCTCCGTTATTGGTCTCCATAACCACCTTCGTGATCTGTATTGGTTTCAATTGAGACAATAAAAGCATTTGTTTACTAAGAACATTATTTGGTACATTTAGACATAGTTATTAAAGTTAAAAAAACAAACCAAAACTTTTCCCATCCCTCCCTGGAGGCGACTTAAGGCCTCACATACACTGCAACTAACTTAACAACTAAACTAAGTAAATCTCTTCTAGGGGAGGAGCGAGTGCTCAATGGGGTGAGTCGCAAGTTGGTTCATCTCCTGCACTAATAAGTATTCCGAGGCAATCCCCTGACAATTTAAGGCACATAACATACTGCTAATAAGGTGGAGGGAACAGACTATCTCCATGGCCAGGTCCAGAGCACAGAAAGCTGTGACCGCTACCAAAAAGCTGCAAAAGTTTGCATAGCGCTCTGACACCACAGAGACTGTTCCCGCACATTCTCCCACCATATGGAGACCTAAGCAACCTGGGTCAACACCTCCACGAGAATCTAGACCAGGAGACCTGCAGGTAATCTTGGCAGCGATCCAGTAAACCAAGATGTCCCTTACCAATCTATTGGAAGAGGTGAGATTCGACCTATCTATTTTAAAACACGACATGCAAAAGCTTAGGCACAGGGTGGGGGAAACCGAAGACAGAATCAGCAATATAGAGGATAATATTGCCCCAATGGATCCAAACATTGCCCAACTTATGCGCAAACTAGAACTCGCCAAAAATTAGATGACCTTGAAAATAGGTCGAGGAGACAAAATCTTAGATTTATTGGATTTCCTGAGTGAGCAGAGGGAAATAACCCAGCTGATTTTCTTGAACACTGGCTGCTTAAAAATTAGTTTAAAGGACAACACTTATCTAACACATTTGCAATTGAAAGGGCCCATAAAATCCCTGGAAGACCCCCCAGCCCCAGGAGAATGGGCTAGGCCCCCTAATTGCTAAACTTCTAAATGCCAGAGATAGGAGACACTATCCTAAGACTGATCCGTACAAATGGCTACCGTATTCTACCGAGTATAAACCGACCGAGTATAAACCGAGGTACCAATTTCAGCTAAAAATCCTAATAAAGTTATGACCCGAGTATAAACCGAGGGTAGAAACTTGGCATTCAAGATGTTTGGAAACTACAAACTCCCAGCTAATAAAGCATGCTGGGAGTTGTAGTTTCCAAACATCTTGAATGCCAAGTGAGGGTGGCATTCAAGATGTTGGAAAAATACAACTCCCAGATGCTTTATTAGCTGGGAGTTGTAGTTTCCAAACATCTTGAAGCCACCCTCACTTGGCATTCAAGTGTTTGGAAACTACAACTCCAGCTAATAAAGCATGCTGGGAGTTGTAGTTCCCAAACACTTGAATGCCCCCTCCCCCTCAGTTCAGTTTGTACCGTGGGCCTTCTCCCCTGTGGACTCTCTCCCTGTGGACTCTGGACTTTCTTTCTCCTGTGGACTCTTACTTCTCCTGTGGGACTTCTCTTCTCCCTGTGGATCTTCTCTTCTCCTGTGGACTACTCTTCTCCCTGTGGACTCTTCTCCCTGTGGACTCTTCTCCTGTGGACTCTTCTCCCTGTGGCTCTTCTCCCTGTGGACTCTTCTCCCTGTGGACTTTCTCCCTGTGGGACTCTTCTCCCTGTGGACTCTTCTCCTGTGGACTCTTCTCCCTGGACTCTTCCCGTGGACTCTTCTCCCTGTGGACGACTCTTCTTCTTCTTATCTGTGGGCTTTTCCTCATCCATCCTGGCAGGTACGATCAGCATTCCGGCAGCCGCGCGCCCATTCCTGTACCGGGCGCGGCTGACGTCATGCCCGGCGCCGGGATTGGCGCCGGGCAGTGATGTCAGGCCGGCGCGCCAGTGCAGAAAAGGATCGCGCGGCTGCCGGAATGCCCAGGTAAGTGGTTGACTCGAGTATAAACTGAGTCCGAGTTTTCAGGCTGATTTTTCAGCCTGAAAAACTCGGTTTATACTCGAGTATATACGGTATATTAAATATGAAAACATCATCATAAAAGTTTTTCCAGACTTTTCAGTGGATTTACAAAAAAAGAGGAAGTCAAAAAACGTTTGGGGAAGTCAAAAAACGACTTCAACAAGTAAATATCAAATACAGCACCCGGCCAAGCTAAGAGTTGAGGAAGATGGCTCTGATGAATTTTATGACAATCCAAAGGCCGCTGCTGACTGGTTGGATTCCACATAAGGCTCTCTTCTGAATAGTAATAAGGAGATACCCATATTTCCAAGTTTTACCTTCTGGTAAACCTTCTACAATATATAACAATAGTTAAACATGACTCCATTATAATAACGCACCAGAATTTACAACGTATTAACCTTCACAATAACCGAAATGGATTTTATTGCTTTTCATACCAAAATCGTTTTACATAAGTCTTTTGTAAACCCTTTTACCTTACTATTAAGTGTGTTGAGATACCAGATGTGTGGGTCAACTCACAATATTATGTGTCTTATATTTTAGTGCGGGAGTTTGCTCCTACAAAATATTTGTTGGCTAGTAGACAGGTTACCCCTGTCACACCTGGCTTACCCAGGGTTTTTCCCTGTGAATAATGATTCTTTCCAAACTGCTCTGCAGAAACTGCACGTATAGTGCATCCCCCAAGTTTACACCACCAATTGGTGAATGGCAATATATTGACTTTGATTAATTAGTTCTAGATCCCTTATATTGGAACATGTTTCAAACTTTGTTATTGGTTAATTCTTTCCCTTCCCCCAACCATAAAACACTACCTCTTCTTGTGCCCCTGGTTCAAAATCCAAACCACTGATATAGACATTGGAAGGCATCCCGTAACAGTTCCTATGGCTACTATATCAGACACAGGTCTGCAAGCATATGTATAATGATGATAGTAGGACTGGAGATTGTGATAAATGTAGTCAAATGTATATAGGCGGATGTAATGCAATATATATTACTACTGTTATACATGATATTCTTCTGCAGGTCTTTGTTTGCTGAACGGATGCTAGAAAATGTATAATATATGATAGGTGCTAAGATGAGAGATCTTAACCAAAGGACTACACTGACAATGTCACATGCAATTGCCTTTCCACAATACAAGGATTGTTATTTACAACTACATTTAGCGGAAGTGCTGCTGATCTGGTCAAACATTTATACAAACATAGAAAAGATAATCAATGCACATTCCTAGTCCCCATGTAGTTGTAAATTAGCCTAATTAGAGTGCTTCCACAATCCTTGTATTGTATGTACAATCCTTGTATTGTATGTATTTATTTGGAAGCCAGGTCAAGCATCCATGTGGTTATAGCACCCCCAACACGCCCCTTTTATGGGAGCTCCTATGCCTTTAATATAAAGCACTGGATGGCCTCTTCCCTCATTTTATAAAGCCAAAGGGCTGAGGGGAAGTGAGAGAGACTGTTATATGGATCCAGTGTGTAAGAATGATAAATGCAAAAGTTTGCTAATCATAAAGTAAGTGAAATTAAAAAAGTGAAATTAAAAAAGGTTAGAAGTTAGAACCTTCCAGACTGGGGTTATCTTGACGTGGTTGGAAGGCTTTTCATTAATGTGATCACAGTAATGTATACCAAAACCCCTTTGTTTATAAAGTATGCCAGTGTGCAGATAATGATATTGTATGGGGCCTAGGAATGTGCATTGATTATCTTCTCTATGTTTATAATGTATGCCAGTGTGCAGATAATGATATTGTATGGGGCCTAGGAATGTGATCATGCAGTTCTAATGACTATAGAAGCATGGAATGGGTTAATGTAAAATCCCAGAATCCCAGGTGGCAATTGCAAATCAGTTGCTCAGATTCTGCATGCTTAATTAATAAATGGAGAAAGGGCTATTTTAACCATTATGCAAAACCCTTCTGATTGGTGGACATATCTCCATAGACTACAAGCACACTGCCCACTATAGGAGGAGAGAAATCAATTGCTACACCCGTAAGAAACACAAAAATGAAAATAACTTGATAACTGTTCCAAAAAAATAATGAAAGTATATGGCAAAAGTACACAGGATAGTGATCCCTACACTACAGCAAAAAATAGTTTTGGGGGTGGACATGCCCTTTAAAGGATATATTTTTACATGGATTCATATTCTAGATAACACAAAGTTTAAGTTTAAGCTATCAGGGAGATTCAATAAAAGTTCTCATTGTTTAAAATGGTGCTAATTTTGCCCCAACCAATCAGATCTTATTTAACATTTGAAAGCTAACATCTAATTGGTTGGGGCAAATTAGCACCATTTTAAACAATAAGAACTTTAATTGAATAAACCTGTATGTTTAGTATTTTTACATCACAATCACAATCTCATGCAGTTGCAGGAAGGATTTCATTTCCCAATTACATCTCTCTCTCAATCTGCTTTTATTGTTAATTTTTGCATGATTTTAACTCCAGCTACATGTTGGTGGAAAAATTGTCATGTAAACTAGCTGTATATCAAAATATATTCAAAGAGCAGCAGCTACAACAAATCCAATTTTAAAGTCACGGAAATGTTTGATAAATAAACAGGTTAGTGTGACTTTTAGACAGGACTTACTAATGTGTCTCTCTATAAATTCCCCCTTACAGTTTCTAGTGGAACAAAATATTCAAATGCTGGGAGGATAAATGATATTTCATTTGCATAATTTTTTTCAAAATTTGCAAGGGAGCCACACACTGTCCAATCTGCTGTGCAATGCTAGCAGGTTTCAATAAAAATGGCATTAAAAAAGATTCTGTTTAATGATGGACCTTGGCCAGTTAGAATTCAAACTTTAGTTAAATGGTTATATTTGGTAGAAGATTGTGCTTATCTTGATATCCAAATCGCACTCATAGACCTCAGGTCTATTTTAGACAATGTAATGAAGTTTGACAATGTAATGAAGTAACATTTTGTTGCAAACTATTTTAATAAACTTTGTCTTCTCTTAACAAGGTAACAATAACAAATAAAAAACAGAATTTCTCAAAACATTTTCTTGGAATGTAAGTAAAAATCACAAATCTCTAGGACCCCTCAACCTACATTTATTGTTAACAAAAATGTTAAACCAGCATTTCTAGTAGACCACCAATTAACTGGGGGTAAGTTATAAATTGCATAGGCATACCCTTTTCCATCATGTGTGACTCTGTTGATATATTTTGCAGGAGGGAAAAAGCACTGATCTCCTACACCAAGCGAGATTTCTTATTGCTTCCCTCCCCACAGAACATACTGCTCGGTTATTGCCAAAAAAGCTGGTCTTTTTTTTTTATATAATTGTTATCTGCTGTGTTTACATATCTTTACTATTGTATTCCAAGAGTAGAGTAATTTGTTCAGTTCACTAGACAATAAAAGTTAATGCTACAAAAATTCCATTGTAGGTCAAGGTTGTCTTGAGTTGGTTTTGCTTGTAGCTTTGATTCCTGTTAAATTTGTTCCATAAAAACAACCATATAATTGTAGGCCAACCAAATGTGAGTCCCAAATGGTGCATTTAGATTCTTGTGTTGAGCACTACATATATTTGCACCTTGCTAAATAGCATTTTTGTCAAAGAAATGAATTCTTCAGACAAAGGAATGTCTCTATGGCCCATCTAACGAACATTTATCTTGCATTAAGGGAAACAAAGCATGTAAAACATTTTCCATTACAATACATTACTCATGGCAATGAATACCAGCAATGTGGATTTTGCATGAAGATTAAGCAACACATTTCCCAGTCTTTCTTGTAGACTATAATATTAATGCATTGAAACACTGTAGGCATTAGATTAGACAATCAGTTATAAATCAAACAGTAAGGTGGGTTATTTAAAAAAAACTTTTTTGTTAATCCAATAAAGGTATCATTTATGAAAAGGATTTAGTTTAAACACCATTAGGAAGAATTTGTATTAGAAATGACCTGGAGCTGAAAATAAAAAGGATTTGCTGTTATACATAAAATGAATGGATTTCAACTGCACCGGAACATTTGTAATTGAAAAACTGATAAACGAGCAAGGCGAATTAAGAAATTGCATATTACATAAAATTTTCTGTGTCAGAGCTCCATTTCATTGAATATCATTTCTACTGCACTCAACAGAAAGAAAAGAGGTGTCAGCTCATTAATGCATTTAATTTACATGTAACAGAGCCCCCATTGAATATCCTATTTGTAGATATCTTTTAACATGAAACACGGCTGGTTTACCTGGAGCCTGGGGAAAACACAAAAGGAAGCAGAGCCTAGCTGCAGTACGCCCTGTTTTCATTTCACTGTTTCCAATGCAGAACATACTTTGTTCCCTGTAAGTGTTGACATTCAGTAGTCAAAGAGTTAAGGAAAGAGGTCATAAGGAAATTACATTTAGCTATGTTGCTAATGCTTTCCTTACAGGGTATGTTCACTGAAAAAATTATACGGAATGACAGGTGAAAGAGCTAATATGTATATACATATAGAAAATGTGTGCATTTATTATAGTATAGCACGGATGCAGTTGGGATCAGTCAGAGGAAGAAGCAGAGGCATGTGATAGTGGGAAAAATGTACAGTTTGCCTGCTGGCTCCTGTTTGAATACTTAAGAATGGGAGGTAAGGCTTAGTAGATCTTAGGGAGCCCCTACATAAAAAAACAATTATATATTGCTATTTCTTTCTCAGTCATCAATTTATCAAATATATAAAATATTTCATAGAGATACAAGAGAAATGAATATATCTGTTTTTGGAAAAAATGCACTTAAATTAATCACAAAGTTGGATCTGTACAGTTCCTGTCAGCATCACTTGAGTAATATCTGCCAAACTCTAACCCCTGCCAACCTCTCAGGGAACTCTAAGGGTCCTCAGATCCCTGACTGAGAAACACTAGTTTAGCTTAACTGCACTGAGTTACCCACAGCATCAATTTAAACAATTGCTTTATTTGATTCTGTAGCTAGTAGGGAAGGGAAGTAAAGCTATGAAAATTGTTCTCAGGGGTCCACAAGAATAAACAGTTTGAGAAACAATGAACAAAACAGTATAACAGTGTTAGTTCTAAATAGAGATGGGATCCGGGTCCTACACGGAACCCCTTGGTTCGGAAATCCCAACGTTCCATTCGAAAACGTGTGGATTGTTCGGATTTCAGGACTTTCGGAGCACTTTTTGGATGATTATCGAACGTTCAATAATCCTCAATATAGCCTTGAACATTCGATAATCCTCAAAAATACAACCAGAAACTCGAAAGTAGATTCCGATCGTGTTTTCAAAGATTGTCAAACATTCAAGGCTATTTCGAAGGTTATTGAAATTTGCTTCAAAAGTTTGATAATCATCAAAAATGAGGGATTTTCCCAAGATTTGTAAATCCAAAAACGGAACAGATCTTACCATTTTCAGCCATCTCTAGTTCTAAATACTGCCCTAAGTTATATTTTTCATTCTTGCCAAGCAGTGCTAGGTTCCCAAATATGAATTTGCACTCCAATGCCACTCAATGTACAATCAGAAATATTTTATAGATTAAACAAGATTTTAATTAAAGAATCAGTGTAGGTAGTTTTTTGTTAGCATAACAATAAACATGAGACTAACTATAAATATAACATAGAATAAAAATATAATATAAAATTATACAAAGCCTCAAAAAACAATTCCCTGATTGATAATTAAAAAAAGATTGATTATAAAGAAAACTGCAACAAATTAATTTCAGTCAAGTGTGAACCAGAAGCAACTATCTGATCGAGCCCTTATGGAGTGGAGGATTTGGTTTTAAGGCTTTAAATACAAAAGTAATGAATTGTAGTAGGTAGTAGCACTGTCTGCAGTGATTAAACATACCATATAAAATAGTATCCCAGAAGCACAGCTCACTATTGCTATAGCTGTTGCGTAACACCCACCTATGGGTGATGCTCACGGTGTAGAGACTCAGCAAAAAAATGATATAAGCCAAGGGTACAAAACCCTCCCCAAGTACACCCCACAGAGCACAACGCTGATAAAATAGCCATAAATATACACATACCACAATGTCCCCCACCATATACAATACACAAAATTATCCCAAGAACACACATCTAAAAATCGGGCGTCCCCCACAACCAACAGGAAAAGAGGACCCCGAGCTATAAACCACCTGTAAAAATGTCCTATTTCCTAGGACATATCCTATGGCAGAGAGTTTTGTACCCTTGGCTTATATCATTTTAGTTATTAAACATACACATTTCAGGGATTTTTACAACTTTTAACATTGTCAGATTGTTTTATTTTCTCTAGAGAAAGATGGTGAAGAAATGGAAATCTGCTTGTTATTTTAGTTATCACTCATTTTCATTTTAAGAGATATTTTAGTATACAACTTAACTATTATTTTTCTTACTTCATACTATACATTATTTATCCGATCTGTGGGTCATTCTCATACTGTAGATCAGTGTTTATCAACCTTATTATCCTTGCAGAACCCTTAAAAGTATGTATATAATTATGATTTATGTTTATCTCTTTCTTTCTCATACATTAAGTAATTAAAATGCCCAGTTCATACAAATACAACAGATGGATCAAAAATATACTTACAAGGATGGGTCTGTATAATTCCTGACACTATCTCTTGAGAATTCCCTATCAAACTGTCTAGAAACCCTAGGGGTCCTTGAAACTTTGGTTGAGAAACACTTATGCATATGTAGAGTTAGCAATTACAAAATGAAACCCAACCCTGTCCCAAAATCTCCTGTTGCCATTGTTTTCTCTAGGATGTACAGGCCAGTAGGAGAAGAGTTAAATGAAAAAATTAACATACTCTTTTTCTCATTAAGTGAAGAATGGGAGGTAAAGGAGCTAAATTGTATTACTTTCTTAACTCAGCAAACCTTATCAGTCATACCACACTTAAAGGGCAAGTCCACCCCCAAAACTAACTTTTTATATTTATTTGGCCCAAATAAGTGCTCCAAAACAAACTTTACAGCATGTAAATCGGTCCAGTGGTTCAAAAGTTACAGACCTTTGTAGCTGGCTTAATCCTGCAACATGGACCAATACAGCGATGAACAGAGACAGGTTACATTACCTTGCCTCTGTTCTTTTCATGTTCTTGAGCATGTCTGTTAGCATCCAGCAGTGAGAACAGAGGAAGTTGCATCAGTAATGGTCTGACCCCTGGATCCCTGGATTTTCCCTCTCAACCAGTCACAGCTGTAAAGTTATGTGTACTGAAGAAATCCAGGATCAACAGCTGCAGCCAGCCAGCCCAGAGAGAAAGATAGAGAGAGAGACACACAAACACAGGCAAGAATTTTTTTTTTTTTCTAAGCTGCAGCTCGGGGTCATCTAAAGTGGAAGTGGAGAGGAAGTGCAGCCTGATATATATCTCAAAGGTCTGTAACTTTTGAACCACTGGACCGATTTACATGCTGTAAAGTTTGTTTTGGAGCACTTATTTGGGCCAAATAAATATAAAAAGTTAGTTTTGGGGGTGGACTTTCCCTTTAATAATTTTATTGAACAAAATACTAATGTTAGTCCTTTCACAGAGGTTAATTTTCTTTTAATTATGGAAGAATATTCCTGCTTGTAAGGTAACAGAACACCATTTTGCTTTGTTAATCATGTACCAAAAAAGGGCTACTGTTTAAAGTATCATTTTCTTATATAGTGCTGAAGACAGTTATGGGCATGCACTGAGAGACGCAACTGCAATGGGTTAGTCACGCTAACCAATTCATTATTGGTTAGCATGACTTTAACCATTTCCTTGCAGCAGCTGTATGAGTATTGCAAGAGACCTTCGCACAGCTTCTTTAAGCTATTTAACAGCAGCTGTGTGGATCTTTGGACAAGTATTTAAAGGGTAATTGTGGCCTTCATACAAATCTCTCTTTCAAACAAGCATATGATGATGACTCCACACTTCATGGTCTGCCCTGTCTATCATAGTCTGTGGCAGGCACATGCTAAGCTGTGTAAAAAACACCACCCCAAAAATCTGACTTCAATGAAGGTAATTACAGCCCTGTCATTATCGCTACCTATGAACACCTTAGGGGATAAAAGTTTTTCTTTTCAGGCTTCTGGCTAGCTTTAAAAATGACTTAGATGTTTGGAGATGAAGCTTATGATGCAGCTGATCATGCTCTGTGCCAGCAAGAGTATACAAGTGGGCATGCTCAAATCTGAGACTTGGTGGCAGAGCAATGGTGCTGGTGAAATCACAGCTCACAGTGATAGCAGAAAAACTCTACCCTTAATACTGCTGTAAGTTTGAATGGACTGCAGAACCATGATCGTTAAATCATTCCTCAAATAATCATAATAATATAATAATAATAAATAAAGTCGAAGTGTTCTCCCTTTATTAATGGTTTCTTGTATGGAGATCACAGTTCCCCTTTAAATGCTTATGCGAAATTCACCCAGAGACACACAGCTTCTTGTGAATCTTATGACAGGAGATCTACCTAGAGCGGCATAGGCTCTGGGTAAATCTCCCCATTATGTGTCCCTTTCATTTAGTTTATCCAGTTACATCAAGCCCTGCCCCATGCAATCTTTATAACTTTGAAGGAAAGCTGGAGGAAACTTGCAAATCACAGAGACAACATGTAGTTTTGGATTTAATTCCAGGACTACAAACCATCTGTGCAAACTATCACCATGTTCACTGCCATTTACTATAGAATAAACTAATTCATTTTAAAGCATTGTTTTGCAACATTTGTTAAAAAACAAAAACATAAAATTGAATAAATTTTCTGATCACCAAAGGTTTTCTGTGCTTCCAAAATCCCCTTTTCCATACATTTATATTGGTACATGTTACTTATACCATTTCTCAACCATCAATCCCATGTTCATGCTGTTAGCAATGGTTTTAGAGATTGAAATAAAATAACCTAGTGCTGAAATTTCACCTCCCATAGACTTCAATACGCTTGGTGAATTTTTATTAAAATTCACTTCATCGCATATGAAAGGAAACCCACCAGTTTCATCCATCTCTTCAGCTGGGAGATCTATAAACTCATTTTGAGGTTTTAATTTTATGTAATGCAAAATCTCCACTTTGGGCAATAATTGAGGCTAGGGAAGACAAGCAGATATTTTGGGCCGACAATTCGGAAGCAATTTTTTGCCCATGGGCGGCGGTTGGCAATTGGCCTTTTGTCTGAATTGCTATATCATAGCCAATTGCGCAGCCTCCTATATAATTTTGCCATGACCGATGCCATTTTAGCCCAGCCAACCGGTGGATAGTGACGAGCAGTAAGTCAGGCTGAAAAATCATGTTGAATGCATCCAGCCTAAGAACTAATACAAATCTGTATCCCTTTTATGAGAACTGTAATGTAAAACTTACAGATGATAAACAAACATATGCAAAATATTAAACAACACAATTATCAGCACCAGTAAAAAATCAGATTGCTGTGTATTTTCAGCCAGTACCTTTTGTAATACATAATCAAACAGTTAATGGGATGTGGGGCCTTTTTCTGTAAATATTCCCTTGCCTTAATAAATAGATTTCTGAATTGAAAATATTTATTTCCCCCCACAATGAAGCAAACCTAAAATAAAAGGACACATAAAAAAAAAAGTATCTCACAACTGACTACTGAACTCACATTGCAATGTCAGGCTCTGCCAGAGACATGGAACATTGCAATCATTTCTTCCCAAGTCAGCATGTAATTTGAAATATCTCAGAGGCGGTAAGACAGGCATGGAAGAGAAATTTGTCTTTTAGTCTACCTTTGCAGCAGTCTCTAGAAGTTCTATTCGTTTTTGAGGGTGTGGCCTTAGCTGTGCTGGATAAGGAAGTGAGCTGATTACTAAATGAGGCTATTACCATGCGTTTTGGTCCCGCCCACTTGACCCTGTGCTGTGTTATGTAAACAGATCCTCTCCTGCATTGTCAGAACTGTAGTAAAACAGACACTGCTGGCAGAGACAAAGGAGAGAGTTCATACATAAAGTGTGCCATTTCTGTGGCTGGGGGAAGGGAAGCAGGGAGAGTGTGTGTGTGTAGATAGACCCAAGATCTAAATATCCAATCCAGACGTAAGAGTTCATACATAAAGTGTGCCATTTCTGTGGCTGGGGGAAGGTGTGTGTGTGTGTGTGTGTGTGTGTGTGTGTGTGTGTGTGTGTGTATCATGCAGTTCTAATGACTATAGAAGCATGGAATGGGTTAATGTAAAATCCCAGAATCCCAGGTGGCAATTGCAAATCAGTTGCTCAGATTCTGCATGCTTAATTAATAAATGGAGAAAGGGCTATTTTAACCATTATGCAAAACCCTTCTGATTGGTGGACATATCTCCATAGACTACAAGCACACTGCCCACTATAGGAGGAGAGAAATCAATTGCTACACCCGTAAGAAACACAAAAATGAAAATAACTTGATAACTGTTCCAAAAAAATAATGAAAGTATATGGCAAAAGTACACAGGATAGTGATCCCTACACTACAGCAAAAAATAGTTTTGGGGGTGGACATGCCCTTTAAAGGATATATTTTTACATGGATTCATATTCTAGATAACACAAAGTTTAAGTTTAAGCTATCAGGGAGATTCAATAAAAGTTCTCATTGTTTAAAATGGTGCTAATTTTGCCCCAACCAATCAGATCTTATTTAACATTTGAAAGCTAACATCTAATTGGTTGGGGCAAATTAGCACCATTTTAAACAATAAGAACTTTAATTGAATAAACCTGTATGTTTAGTATTTTTACATCACAATCACAATCTCATGCAGTTGCAGGAAGGATTTCATTTCCCAATTACATCTCTCTCTCAATCTGCTTTTATTGTTAATTTTTGCATGATTTTAACTCCAGCTACATGTTGGTGGAAAAATTGTCATGTAAACTAGCTGTATATCAAAATATATTCAAAGAGCAGCAGCTACAACAAATCCAATTTTAAAGTCACGGAAATGTTTGATAAATTGGCGCAAACAGGTTAGTGTGACTTTTAGACAGGACTTACTAATGTGTCTCTCTATAAATTCCCCCTTACAGTTTCTAGTGGAACAAAATATTCAAATGCTGGGAGGATAAATGATATTTCATTTGCATAATTTTTTTCAAAATTTGCAAGGGAGCCACACACTGTCCAATCTGCTGTGCAATGCTAGCAGGTTTCAATAAAAATGGCATTAAAAAAGATTCTGTTTAATGATGGACCTTGGCCAGTTAGAATTCAAACTTTAGTTAAATGGTTATATTTGGTAGAAGATTGTGCTTATCTTGATATCCAAATCGCACTCATAGACCTCAGGTCTATTTTAGACAATGTAATGAAGTTTGACAATGTAATGAAGTAACATTTTGTTGCAAACTATTTTAATAAACTTTGTCTTCTCTTAACAAGGTAACAATAACAAATAAAAAACAGAATTTCTCAAAACATTTTCTTGGAATGTAAGTAAAAATCACAAATCTCTAGGACCCCTCAACCTACATTTATTGTTAACAAAAATGTTAAACCAGCATTTCTAGTAGACCACCAATTAACTGGGGGTAAGTTATAAATTGCATAGGCATACCCTTTTCCATCATGTGTGACTCTGTTGATATATTTTGCAGGGGGGAAAAAGCACTGATCTCCTACACCAAGCGAGATTTCTTATTGCTTCCCTCCCCACAGAACATACTGCTCGGTTATTGCCAAAAAAGCTGGTCTTTTTTTTTTATATAATTGTTATCTGCTGTGTTTACATATCTTTACTATTGTATTCCAAGAGTAGAGTAATTTGTTCAGTTCACTAGACAATAAAAGTTAATGCTACAAAAATTCCATTGTAGGTCAAGGTTGTCTTGAGTTGGTTTTGCTTGTAGCTTTGATTCCTGTTAAATTTGTTCCATAAAAACAACCATATAATTGTAGGCCAACCAAATGTGAGTCCCAAATGGTGCATTTAGATTCTTGTGTTGAGCACTACATATATTTGCACCTTGCTAAATAGCATTTTTGTCAAAGAAATGAATTCTTCAGACAAAGGAATGTCTCTATGGCCCATCTAACGAACATTTATCTTGCATTAAGGGAAACAAAGCATGTAAAACATTTTCCATTACAATACATTACTCATGGCAATGAATACCAGCAATGTGGATTTTGCATGAAGATTAAGCAACACATTTCCCAGTCTTTCTTGTAGACTATAATATTAATGCATTGAAACACTGTAGGCATTAGATTAGACAATCAGTTATAAATCAAACAGTAAGGTGGGTTATTTAAAAAAAACTTTTTTGTTAATCCAATAAAGGTATCATTTATGAAAAGGATTTAGTTTAAACACCATTAGGAAGAATTTGTATTAGAAATGACCTGGAGCTGAAAATAAAAAGGATTTGCTGTTATACATAAAATGAATGGATTTCAACTGCACCGGAACATTTGTAATTGAAAAACTGATAAACGAGCAAGGCGAATTAAGAAATTGCATATTACATAAAATTTTCTGTGTCAGAGCTCCATTTCATTGAATATCATTTCTACTGCACTCAACAGAAAGAAAAGAGGTGTCAGCTCATTAATGCATTTAATTTACATGTAACAGAGCCCCCATTGAATATCCTATTTGTAGATATCTTTTAACATGAAACACGGCTGGTTTACCTGGAGCCTGGGGAAAACACAAAAGGAAGCAGAGCCTAGCTGCAGTACGCCCTGTTTTCATTTCACTGTTTCCAATGCAGAACATACTTTGTTCCCTGTAAGTGTTGACATTCAGTAGTCAAAGAGTTAAGGAAAGAGGTCATAAGGAAATTACATTTAGCTATGTTGCTAATGCTTTCCTTACAGGGTATGTTCACTGAAAAAATTATACGGAATGACAGGTGAAAGAGCTAATATGTATATACATATAGAAAATGTGTGCATTTATTATAGTATAGCACGGATGCAGTTGGGATCAGTCAGAGGAAGAAGCAGAGGCATGTGATAGTGGGAAAAATGTACAGTTTGCCTGCTGGCTCCTGTTTGAATACTTAAGAATGGGAGGTAAGGCTTAGTAGATCTTAGGGAGCCCCTACATAAAAAAACAATTATATATTGCTATTTCTTTCTCAGTCATCAATTTATCAAATATATAAAATATTTCATAGAGATACAAGAGAAATGAATATATCTGTTTTTGGAAAAAATGCACTTAAATTAATCACAAAGTTGGATCTGTACAGTTCCTGTCAGCATCACTTGAGTAATATCTGCCAAACTCTAACCCCTGCCAACCTCTCAGGGAACTCTAAGGGTCCTCAGATCCCTGACTGAGAAACACTAGTTTAGCTTAACTGCACTGAGTTACCCACAGCATCAATTTAAACAATTGCTTTATTTGATTCTGTAGCTAGTAGGGAAGGGAAGTAAAGCTATGAAAATTGTTCTCAGGGGTCCACAAGAATAAACAGTTTGAGAAACAATGAACAAAACAGTATAACAGTGTTAGTTCTAAATAGAGATGGGATCCGGGTCCTACACGGAACCCCTTGGTTCGGAAATCCCAACGTTCCATTCGAAAACGTGTGGATTGTTCGGATTTCAGGACTTTCGGAGCACTTTTTGGATGATTATCGAACGTTCAATAATCCTCAATATAGCCTTGAACATTCGATAATCCTCAAAAATACAACCAGAAACTCGAAAGTAGATTCCGATCGTGTTTTCAAAGATTGTCAAACATTCAAGGCTATTTCGAAGGTTATTGAAATTTGCTTCAAAAGTTTGATAATCATCAAAAATGAGGGATTTTCCCAAGATTTGTAAATCCAAAAACGGAACAGATCTTACCATTTTCAGCCATCTCTAGTTCTAAATACTGCCCTAAGTTATATTTTTCATTCTTGCCAAGCAGTGCTAGGTTCCCAAATATGAATTTGCACTCCAATGCCACTCAATGTACAATCAGAAATATTTTATAGATTAAACAAGATTTTAATTAAAGAATCAGTGTAGGTAGTTTTTTGTTAGCATAACAATAAACATGAGACTAACTATAAATATAACATAGAATAAAAATATAATATAAAATTATACAAAGCCTCAAAAAACAATTCCCTGATTGATAATTAAAAAAAGATTGATTATAAAGAAAACTGCAACAAATTAATTTCAGTCAAGTGTGAACCAGAAGCAACTATCTGATCGAGCCCTTATGGAGTGGAGGATTTGGTTTTAAGGCTTTAAATACAAAAGTAATGAATTGTAGTAGGTAGTAGCACTGTCTGCAGTGATTAAACATACCATATAAAATAGTATCCCAGAAGCACAGCTCACTATTGCTATAGCTGTTGCGTAACACCCACCTATGGGTGATGCTCACGGTGTAGAGACTCAGCAAAAAAATGATATAAGCCAAGGGTACAAAACCCTCCCCAAGTACACCCCACAGAGCACAACGCTGATAAAATAGCCATAAATATACACATACCACAATGTCCCCCACCATATACAATACACAAAATTATCCCAAGAACACACATCTAAAAATCGGGCGTCCCCCACAACCAACAGGAAAAGAGGACCCCGAGCTATAAACCACCTGTAAAAATGTCCTATTTCCTAGGACATATCCTATGGCAGAGAGTTTTGTACCCTTGGCTTATATCATTTTAGTTATTAAACATACACATTTCAGGGATTTTTACAACTTTTAACATTGTCAGATTGTTTTATTTTCTCTAGAGAAAGATGGTGAAGAAATGGAAATCTGCTTGTTATTTTAGTTATCACTCATTTTCATTTTAAGAGATATTTTAGTATACAACTTAACTATTATTTTTCTTACTTCATACTATACATTATTTATCCGATCTGTGGGTCATTCTCATACTGTAGATCAGTGTTTATCAACCTTATTATCCTTGCAGAACCCTTAAAAGTATGTATATAATTATGATTTATGTTTATCTCTTTCTTTCTCATACATTAAGTAATTAAAATGCCCAGTTCATACAAATACAACAGATGGATCAAAAATATACTTACAAGGATGGGTCTGTATAATTCCTGACACTATCTCTTGAGAATTCCCTATCAAACTGTCTAGAAACCCTAGGGGTCCTTGAAACTTTGGTTGAGAAACACTTATGCATATGTAGAGTTAGCAATTACAAAATGAAACCCAACCCTGTCCCAAAATCTCCTGTTGCCATTGTTTTCTCTAGGATGTACAGGCCAGTAGGAGAAGAGTTAAATGAAAAAATTAACATACTCTTTTTCTCATTAAGTGAAGAATGGGAGGTAAAGGAGCTAAATTGTATTACTTTCTTAACTCAGCAAACCTTATCAGTCATACCACACTTAAAGGGCAAGTCCACCCCCAAAACTAACTTTTTATATTTATTTGGCCCAAATAAGTGCTCCAAAACAAACTTTACAGCATGTAAATCGGTCCAGTGGTTCAAAAGTTACAGACCTTTGTAGCTGGCTTAATCCTGCAACATGGACCAATACAGCGATGAACAGAGACAGGTTACATTACCTTGCCTCTGTTCTTTTCATGTTCTTGAGCATGTCTGTTAGCATCCAGCAGTGAGAACAGAGGAAGTTGCATCAGTAATGGTCTGACCCCTGGATCCCTGGATTTTCCCTCTCAACCAGTCACAGCTGTAAAGTTATGTGTACTGAAGAAATCCAGGATCAACAGCTGCAGCCAGCCAGCCCAGAGAGAAAGATAGAGAGAGAGACACACAAACACAGGCAAGAATTTTTTTTTTTTTCTAAGCTGCAGCTCGGGGTCATCTAAAGTGGAAGTGGAGAGGAAGTGCAGCCTGATATATATCTCAAAGGTCTGTAACTTTTGAACCACTGGACCGATTTACATGCTGTAAAGTTTGTTTTGGAGCACTTATTTGGGCCAAATAAATATAAAAAGTTAGTTTTGGGGGTGGACTTTCCCTTTAATAATTTTATTGAACAAAATACTAATGTTAGTCCTTTCACAGAGGTTAATTTTCTTTTAATTATGGAAGAATATTCCTGCTTGTAAGGTAACAGAACACCATTTTGCTTTGTTAATCATGTACCAAAAAAGGGCTACTGTTTAAAGTATCATTTTCTTATATAGTGCTGAAGACAGTTATGGGCATGCACTGAGAGACGCAACTGCAATGGGTTAGTCACGCTAACCAATTCATTATTGGTTAGCATGACTTTAACCATTTCCTTGCAGCAGCTGTATGAGTATTGCAAGAGACCTTCGCACAGCTTCTTTAAGCTATTTAACAGCAGCTGTGTGGCTCTTTGGACAAGTATTTAAAGGGTAATTGTGGCCTTCATACAAATCTCTCTTTCAAACAAGCATATGATGATGACTCCACACTTCATGGTCTGCCCTGTCTATCATAGTCTGTGGCAGGCACATGCTAAGCTGTGTAAAAAACACCACCCCAAAAATCTGACTTCAATGAAGGTAATTACAGCCCTGTCATTATCGCTACCTATGAACACCTTAGGGGATAAAAGTTTTTCTTTTCAGGCTTCTGGCTAGCTTTAAAAATGACTTAGATGTTTGGAGATGAAGCTTATGATGCAGCTGATCATGCTCTGTGCCAGCAAGAGTATACAAGTGGGCATGCTCAAATCTGAGACTTGGTGGCAGAGCAATGGTGCTGGTGAAATCACAGCTCACAGTGATAGCAGAAAAACTCTACCCTTAATACTGCTGTAAGTTTGAATGGACTGCAGAACCATGATCGTTAAATCATTCCTCAAATAATCATAATAATATAATAATAATAAATAAAGTCGAAGTGTTCTCCCTTTATTAATGGTTTCTTGTATGGAGATCACAGTTCCCCTTTAAATGCTTATGCGAAATTCACCCAGAGACACACAGCTTCTTGTGAATCTTATGACAGGAGATCTACCTAGAGCGGCATAGGCTCTGGGTAAATCTCCCCATTATGTGTCCCTTTCATTTAGTTTATCCAGTTACATCAAGCCCTGCCCCATGCAATCTTTATAACTTTGAAGGAAAGCTGGAGGAAACTTGCAAATCACAGAGACAACATGTAGTTTTGGATTTAATTCCAGGACTACAAACCATCTGTGCAAACTATCACCATGTTCACTGCCATTTACTATAGAATAAACTAATTCATTTTAAAGCATTGTTTTGCAACATTTGTTAAAAAACAAAAACATAAAATTTAATAAATTTTCTGATCACCAAAGGTTTTCTGTGCTTCCAAAATCCCCTTTTCCATACATTTATATTGGTACATGTTACTTATACCATTTCTCAACCATCAATCCCATGTTCATGCTGTTAGCAATGGTTTTAGAGATTGAAATAAAATAACCTAGTGCTGAAATTTCACCTCCCATAGACTTCAATACGCTTGGTGAATTTTTATTAAAATTCACTTCATCGCATATGAAAGGAAACCCACCAGTTTCATCCATCTCTTCAGCTGGGAGATCTATAAACTCATTTTGAGGTTTTAATTTTATGTAATGCAAAATCTCCACTTTGGGCAATAATTGAGGCTAGGGAAGACAAGCAGATATTTTGGGCCGACAATTCGGAAGCAATTTTTTGCCCATGGGCGGCGGTTGGCAATTGGCCTTTTGTCTGAATTGCTATATCATAGCCAATTGCGCAGCCTCCTATATAATTTTGCCATGACCGATGCCATTTTAGCCCAGCCAACCGGTGGATAGTGACGAGCAGTAAGTCAGGCTGAAAAATCATGTTGAATGCATCCAGCCTAAGAACTAATACAAATCTGTATCCCTTTTATGAGAACTGTAATGTAAAACTTACAGATGATAAACAAACATATGCAAAATATTAAACAACACAATTATCAGCACCAGTAAAAAATCAGATTGCTGTGTATTTTCAGCCAGTACCTTTTGTAATACATAATCAAACAGTTAATGGGATGTGGGGCCTTTTTCTGTAAATATTCCCTTGCCTTAATAAATAGATTTCTGAATTGAAAATATTTATTTCCCCCCACAATGAAGCAAACCTAAAATAAAAGGACACATAAAAAAAAAAGTATCTCACAACTGACTACTGAACTCACATTGCAATGTCAGGCTCTGCCAGAGACATGGAACATTGCAATCATTTCTTCCCAAGTCAGCATGTAATTTGAAATATCTCAGAGGCGGTAAGACAGGCATGGAAGAGAAATTTGTCTTTTAGTCTACCTTTGCAGCAGTCTCTAGAAGTTCTATTCGTTTTTGGGGGTGTGGCCTTAGCTGTGCTGGATAAGGAAGTGAGCTGATTACTAAATGAGGCTATTACCATGCGTTTTGGTCCCGCCCACTTGACCCTGTGCTGTGTTATGTAAACAGATCCTCTCCTGCATTGTCAGAACTGTAGTAAAACAGACACTGCTGGCAGAGACAAAGGAGAGAGTTCATACATAAAGTGTGCCATTTCTGTGGCTGGGGGAAGGGAAGCAGGGAGAGTGTGTGTGTGTAGATAGACCCAAGATCTAAATATCCAATCCAGACGTAAGAGTTCATACATAAAGTGTGCCATTTCTGTGGCTGGGGGAAGGTGTGTGTGTGTGTGTGTGTGTGTGTGTGTGTGTGTGTGTGTGTGTTTATTTGGGCCAAATAAATATAAAAAGTTAGTTTTGGGGGTGGACTTTCCCTTTAAGCACAATAGATTGAGTAGGTATCTAGTAGTTATTACTGGGATCATGATAACATCTGTCTACTCGGAGATGGTAAAGGCCACATTCTGTTTTATAGTTGAATACTTGCCCTGTATTAATCCAGCTCTTCAGTTCACAAAATTGTTCAGTATTAATTCAGCCATCCAGTTTACCACCGTGACCTATCCCAGTGTTAAGTCAGCCCTCCAGGTTACCAGTCAGCCCTCCAGGTTACCAGTCAGCTCTCCAGGTTACCAGTCAACCCTCCAGGTTACCACCCATACCAGTGTTAAGTCAGCTCTCCAGTTTACCAGCTAGCCCAGTGTTTATTCAGCACTCGAGTTTACCAGCTAGCCCAGTGTTTATTCAGTCCTCCAGTTTACCAGCCAGCCATTGTTAAGTTAGCCCTCCAGTTTACCAACTAGTACATTATTAATTCAAGCCTTCCAGTTTACCAGTTAGCCCTCCAGTTTACCAGATAGCCCAGTGTTAAATCAGCAATCCAGTTAACCAATCAGCCCTCCAGTTTACCAGCCTGCCATTGTTAAGTCAGCCCTCCAGTTTAACAGTAGGTGTTATGTCAGTGTAAAAACTCTGTTGCATATTTTTTGGGTCATGCCCACAGATTTTTGAATAAGACATCTAGCTTACTCTGATATTCAGTGGGACTGGGATCCATCTGGCCCAGGAAACATACTTGGCAATTACTTCTAGTTAGGTAAAGATAACATCATAGACAGTGGCCATTAAAACTTGCTTGCTTTTGTATGCAGATAAAAACTCACATAATATGACCACTCACATAATATCCAATCTATTCCTACGATCCGGCGGCCTTATTAGCACCACTTAGAAAAGGCTTGGAAGGCAAACATTGCAGTCCGACTTCTTAAAAATGTATAAACCTTTATTGACACATCTTTAAAAAATTGCTACTTAGCGAACACAATAGAGTATAACATCCTGGACTGACGCGTTTCGGATCAGCGATCCTTACTCATAGACACATATTAACATTGTAATGGACAAAGTTTAAAAAGGCTCTCCGAGCCAAATTAGTATCAATTAACTTCTCAATCCACAGTTAACCCTTAATTGTTTAAATCTTTGCACATTATACAAGACAGTAAATGTTCAATTTAACCCTTCATAAGAAATTCTCGACAACAAAGTTACATACAATTCACCACAAGACTTATCTCGAAATAGTAAAAGAGGCTTAGTACAGCTGGACCTAAAGAAACAATTTGTACTTAAGGAAATTGAAACATAGTAATTGTTAACTTACTTTATCAATATTGACTATCTATGTTTTTATTTAATTATTAATATTCACATATAGATTATATTTATTATATTGTATAATTATTAACACATTACATATACTGTGTCACTTACAACTCTGTTGCTAAGCTTAAATTCCTATTATTAATATATTAAATTGAATTACTTCCACTATTGTTCTAATAAATCGAGCTGCACTTAGCCAATAAGGACTATATATAATTTTTTAAAAAAAAATTTTAAATTCCTTTTTATAGAGACAATAATTATTCTATGTTAGTACAATTGATTTACACCTTATTATCACATTCGATTTATATCAAACCAATGTCTGTTTAATGCTGAAACATTACCAAAATATTTAAAGTTAAACATCACTGATAGAAAAGCTAAATCCCTGGCACTGATATCAACAAGACTGAGTAAATTTCTATATAGATCCTATGCGTTTTTCATCCTTTTATATAATTAGTAAGTCCTCATACAATACAAGCTAGGTCCAAGCGAGAATTTATACCTTAAGGTATGCGCGTTTCTCACATAATATGACCACACCCACATACTCCACCTCCTGTCCATGTAAAAATTGGGGTGTTCAGGATTTTTTGCCTTCTTGTCCGTAAAAATTTAAAAAATAGGTTTGCAATTCTGATTATGGCATGCTGAACTTTCCCTGCTTTCACTCACAAGACCCTTTCATCCCTTTAATGCCTTAATTTACGCCACAATGATCGGATTGAACAGAATATAAAGGGTTCAGGCCCTTTGAATGACCTTTTTCGCTATTTCGGTCACTATGGGCAGATATAGCGTGCCTAAAAGTGACACATTTACTGCCCTCAACTACTTGCTACCTGAAGAGTGCACATAGGAAACCGCACATAGGGAACCACACAATTGATTGGGATTTTCCGACACGTCCGGTCTGGACAAACGGTCGATCGCGGCAGGCCGCCCAACACCAAGAGATATTTTCGGCCGACTGACCCAAAGTGCCGTGAATCAGCCGGCTGAAAATATCTTCTGGTGTGTACCCAGCCTAAGGTGGTAAAGGTTCTAACTGATAAAAATGGAATGTATGTATTCTTAGCCATAGAAATCTTATATGTACTGAGTAATATATATGGATCTCCCTCTTCCGCATCCCTAAACCTATTGAAAGCAGCTGTCAACTTTGGGTTACTGTACCCACAGGGTGTTATGTATGGGTGATTTTAACAATGTAATGGACAATACACTGGAACGCTTCCCTTCCATGCAGACAAGAGTGATGCCCCTTTATAGATACATAAAAGAACTCATCTGGGTTGATGTGTGGAGATTCCAATGCCTCAGCAACAGAGCATATACCCGTCACTCTTCCTCCCACAATTCCCTATCAAGGCTGGACTATGTCTTTGCTAGTAAAAATGTTATGAATAGAATTAAGAAGATGACACATGAAGCCACAAGGAATCTCAGACCATTCCCCAATACTATTAAGCTTAGATTCTAGTATTGAAACACCAATAAATAATATATATGGAGTTCATCCATTTTGGCTGAGTTTATTCCCAACACCAGACCCCATAGAAAACCAATAAATCCAAACTAAATTATCTTACATTCGATCACAATCCAGTCCCCATTAATACACAATGGGAAATTTTCAAAATAATTCTATGTGGATTTCTAAATACTGAAATAAGCCAAATTAAGACACAAGCAAAAAGAGATGAACAACAGTTAGCTAGAGCTCTACTGGAGTCCGAAGCACAATACATCAATGACCCCAATATACAAAACAAAGCTGCATGGCACTTAGCACAAACATAAAGCGATCATTGAAAAAACAAATAGACAATCCACAAACAGAGATACTTTGAGCAGGAGAATCAGTTAGCCAAACTGCTTGCTAGACTGTTACATGGACCACAGGATCAAAATGTAATACTTAATAATGCATATTAGAGGAAAGAATCTCCCCCAGTGAGCTAATGGCGACATGTAAAACCCCTGGCCCAGATGGCTTGCCTGCCAAAATATACAAAAGATATAGCGAGTATATTCTCCCTCAATTATTAGTTACATATCAATTTGCCGTGGATAACACTGAACTTCCCCCTTCTATGTATGAAGCCCATATAATTTTAATCCATAAACCAGGTAAGGACTCACTGGATCCAGGGTCATACACACCAATTTCCCTATTAAATCTAGATTACAAAATAATGGCCAAAATACTAGCATCCAGATTACAAAAAATTATAACACCTATAGTTCATACAGACCAAACTGGTTTTATACATGGAAAATCAACGTCAATAAAATATCAGAAAAACCTTAATCAATTGTTTAGTGGATCATGACAAATCCGGGACTAGAGTCATGCTCTCTCTGGAGGCCAGAAGAGCATTCGACTCAAATGAATGGCCATATATAGGGAATGCCTAAAAAGATATGGTTTTGACCCTAAATATATCCAGTGGGTCCAACTATTATACGCACACCCCCAGGCTGTCAAGGCTAATGGATTGGTGTCTCCATACTTCACACTGGCCAGGGGCACTAGAGAGGGGTGTCCCCTCGCTCCTTACTTGTTCGCACTGGCTATCGAACCACTTGCAAACTTCTTGAGAAAAAATACCATTATATAGGGTCTTACCCTGGGATCCCACACCTCCTTAATTAGCATGTATGCTGACGATATGATCTTATACCTAGCGGACCCATCCACATCCATATTGGCAGTACACAATACAATCTTCAACTTCAGACCAATATCCGTATTATATATCAATTGGGATAAATCCTACTTATTTCCTTTCGATTCCTCCCATATTTCGGAATCTAGTACCAATAGTGGAAAATTTTAAATACCTTGGTATTATAATAACAAGAACACCAGCAGAATTTTTGAAGCAAAATGTTCTTCCCCTTCTTAGATTAACTGAAAACAACTAAATAGTATTATATTGTCATTTATATGGGCATCTGGACACTCTAGAGTTAAACTTAAAACTCTTCAAGCTCCTAAATCACATGCTGGATTAGCTCTAACAAATTTTTAGCAGGACAATTAAAATACTTTATACCCTTGATCATACCCCCCCACCATCACCACCCCTATTTATATATGATACAGAAACACTCTTACGTGTCTACCTCCCATCATTACCTATGCACTTTTTAGAATCACCAACAAATACACTACCAGGAGGTGTTAATAATTGTTATAATATCAGAGCCATGACATTCTTGGCGAGGGGGAAAGGGTGAAAGAGAAAATGAGAAGAGAGCAAAGGGGGGGAGAGAAGATCGAGTGACAAGAGGGTGAGAAACATTATCTATAACATTTCCCTTACATATAAAAGTAATCTATATTGCATTTATAACATAACTGAGCTGGGCATTAAAGGGCATCTATAGTGGGAAAATTAACTTTTTTTTCTTTCTTTCCATGTGTTCTATAATTCCCCACAACCCCCAGAGTGTCATCAATTTGTTCAGATTCCCTCTCTGTCCATGGTAGATATAAGGCTGCACTTGACCCCCCTTCTTGATAGACTTCACTGATTGATGATGGGTCACAAAGAGAGAGATTGTAAACTGTACTGTTCTCCTTCTTCCTTGTCTCTAGGACAGCTTGCTTTCTATTAGCCACTGTGCGTGGGTGTGTTTTTCAGGATGTTCAAATTTTAACTCCTACTGCACATGATAAGCTTGTCGGTTAGCCGAAGATGAGACATGGAGGAGGTAACAGAGGGGAGGGGGAAGGGGGAGAGTGCTGCACACAGATCTGGCACCATGGTTAAACAGAGTCACTGACATAGATAGGATTAAGGCAGCACAGAGTACATGAATTTAACTTTGCAAAGGGGGAATGTGTTTTTTTTCCCCACTATAGATGCCCTTTAAGTTTAACAGTTTTCAATTCAACATCTACTGTAGTTTTAGTATTAAAGGGCATCTATAGTGGGAAAATGATTTTTTTTTCTTTCTTTCTATGTGTTCTATAATTCCCCACAACCCCCAGAGTGTTCACTTTTTTCAGATTCCCTCTCTGTCCTGATATACACCAGTTAGAAGAATACGTGATTGCATTCCTCTACTCCTACTTGGACTGTCAATCAAATCCCTGTGACCCCCCTCCCTGCTCTGTAATAAACATAGAGATAAGAGCATTAGCAGGGGGAGAGAAGTAGCTTTGATGGTAGATATAAGGCTGCACTTGACCCTCCTTCTTAATAGCTTTCACTGGTTGATGATGGGTCACAAGTGAGAGATCGTTAACTGTACTGTTCTCCTACTTCCGTGTCTCCAGGACACCTTGCTTTCTATTGGCCACTGCGCGTGGGTGTGTTTTTCAGGATGTTGAACTTTTAAGTCCTACTGCACATGATAAGCTTGTCGGTTAGCCGGAGTTGAGACATGGAGGAGGTAACAGAGGGGAGGGGGAAGGGGGAGAGTGCTGCACACAGATCTGGCACCATGGTTAAACAGAGTCACTGACATAGATAGGATTAAGGCAGCACAGAGTAACATGAATTTAACTTTGCAAAGGGGGAATGTGTTTTTTTCACTATAGACGCTCTTATTTTTATTAATATCTCCGTTAACCTATTATCACATATCTTTTAGTTGTAAAGAGTACATGTATGGTTTTTCATACTGTTTGAATACATTACGGTTTATAGTTTTGAGGTCAGTTCTCCCCATTGATAGTCTCCTAGGAAGTAGAGTTGGAGAGTGTCAGTGTAGTAGTAGTTTCGAGCTGTTTAGCACCCAGTAGCGATATATACAAGCTTATATAAATATGTGGTAATTGTTTTGTTTATAATAGTCTGGGCATATATTGAGATTGTAAGTTTCCCTCTCCACATCTCTCCCCCCCTCATGTCCCACATCCCCCACCCAAAGATTGGGAATGGGTTTCTGTAATTTGTGTTACATACTGGCAGTCAAATATTATATGTAATCAATCTGGTATGTTGCACTTGTTCTGCTAATTGTGTTGTTCAGGCCTTTATTCTGGTAGTGCATCTAACCACTCCAGCGCTGCTGTGAGGAATTCAAAGAAGTATGGAGATGGAGATGTTAGTATTTCCCAACAGCAGGTCTTCCTTGTTCCTGGCTATACAGAGAATAGATCTTCAGTTTTGGCCTGAAGAGGCTGTAGTTGAGAACTGATTGGAGTGTGGCCACATCTGTGGATATGTGAGGAAGTTGGTCCTCGACCTGTGAGATGCGATCTTCTGCCTCTACCACTCAGTGCCAAAGCTTTTGCACAACATGGCGGATTAGGCCCACATCTATCTTCACCTCCCTAATCAGCACAGTAAGGGAGGTCTTGGAGTCTAATATGGCCTTAAGGAGTTTTGCGTGCCTTTGTTGAGTTGTTTGCTCTGGTTCTGTAACTAGCTCCACATCTACTCCTTCATTCTGGATAGCATGTGAGTTAGGTGGAGGCATTGAGCGCTGTGCATGTGGTGCGGCTTTCTGGCCGCAGTGGGGGCCAGCACCATCTTTAGATTGTATGTGCTGAAATTCGGGCCAATTTCTCAGCCAACTCTGTGGATGTCCGTGCTTTTGGCTGGAAAATGCCAGTTCGAATTTGGTGATGCTGTCACTCCGGGTATTTACAATGTTGTCGGCCTTAATATCTATGCAAGATTTTATAGTGGTATGGAGCTCTAGTTAGGTGCGTCTGCTCACTGCGCCATCTTGCCACTCCCCTCCGACATTCAAACAAACCAATCGCTCAATTCGAAGTAGACACAGTATTGAAACAAGTCAAGGTCCACGAAGCTGCACTCCAGGATGATCGCTGTCTCCTTATGGCCAAATCTGGCTGCCGCACGCTGGGTAGGTCCTGTGGGTTTGCCGGCTGATGTCACTACTCCAGCGTGCGGCAGCCGGATTTGGCCACAAGGAGACGGCGATCATCCTGGAGTGCAGCTTCGGGGTAAGGACCAACTGGGGGGACTCTCAGGGGAGGGAAGGAGGGAAGGGGGATGTCACTACATGCACTCACATGAGTAGTGCAGCTTCGGGGTAAGACCAACTGGGGGGACTCTCAGGGGAGGGAGGGAAGGAGGGAAGGGGGCTATATAGGAATGTCATGTTAAATGTTAAAGGGCAACTTAAGACTCAAACAATACTGAAGGCAGTAGTGGTCATAGTTCCTAACCTCGGCTTATACTCGAGTCAATCAATTTTCCCTACTTTTTTTTTAGGTAAAAAGGGTACCTCGGCTTATACTCGGTCGGCTTATACTCGAGTATATACGGTATATTCAAATCCTGCAGAAAAAATATCTAATATAGCTTTCTCTAGCACCTTTTCAATAAGAAATGGAACGCACCAAGGACGCTTTCTAACACCACAAATGATTGCATGGAACCCTTGGCAGCACATGCCCGTAACTGCCCAGGGAGTTGTGGAGGCAGCTTGAAATAGATAGCCTTTTTCGAAGATGACACACTGTTCACATTTACTAAACCACAAATGTCTCTAGTGCACATCTGTCCCAAATTGCAACTATTTGGAGACCTATCAAGTTTTAAAATAAACTACTCAGTCATTCAACCTACCCATATCTCCCCCTCAATTACTAAACTAACGCAGCTTAATTTTGCCTTTAAATGGAACCCCTCACATTTTACTTAATTAGGAATACAAGTATAGCATGTGGCGAACTATAAATAAACAAAAATATAGCCACACAGCATTGTATACCCTAATAGTAATCTAAGCAGGACTAGTGCAAATAATAGGGCAATTCTTTATTATCAAAAATCAAGACAAAAGTGCGATCAGACAACAAATACATTCTGTATATAGAATGTGCAAACCTGAATTCGAAACCAGTTCTAAAAACAATCCAAACAATTCGTCTAGATAGTCCTCTACAGATATGTGCTGACCCAGAAAACCTCTACTCTGTCAACTACCCTCCATTAATTAAATAACAGGGAGATGCAATATCCTGTGCTAAAGTAAAAAAACAAGTGCAAAACCCATGTTAAATGAAGTTTTGTAAATAGCAAAGTGCAAGCGATGCAATAAATTTAGCAATGACAATTGCACTCATTTTTTGCACCAAAATTAAAAGGTCACTATACTCACTAAAACAACTTTACATTATCTGAAACTACAATTTGAGAGAATTAAAATGGTTGTACTCACATATTTATCTGTGCTTGCTTTGTCATTAAAGGGGAACTGTGGTCTCCAAACAAGTTAAATTCTTGTGCTCCACACCACAAGATATACAGAAATGACTGACCAGAAAGTTAATGGGTGGGAGGCCGACATGACATTCCTAAGGCTTCTCATGCACAGTGCCACCGGCGAGCACAGACTCAGACACAGCCTCAGTGTGTGAGGGAGACAGGAAGTCCCTCCTCCTCTCTGCTGTGTGAAGTCCTGACAGAGAAGGTAAGGGAATCTACAGCCCTCCTCTTTCAGTTCTCACTCTGCCAGAAAAGGCTGATTCATTCCACAGTGTTTTCTGTAGGGGGGGGTGTTGGGGTGGTCTGAGTAACCCACAGCACCTGCAAGTGGGTGGGGCTTAGGAACCTGCAAGTGGGTGGGGTTAAGGTACCCGCAAGTGGGTGGGGTTTAGGTACCTGCAAGTGGGTGGGGCCACATGGGGATGTAAGATAATTGCCCATAGTGGGCCTGCAACTGGAGTGGGAGGGACCAGGGGGGCTGCAGAGGGAAGGTGGAGACACAGGACAGATTTGCTGACAGTTTCAGAGCAGGAAGCAGGAAGTGCAGGGGACATGGTGATGTTGCTGCCATATCACACACAAAAATGTAAATATCTTCAAAACTATGCAAAATAAACAATGGAAATAAATTGCAAAAATTCTCAGGGGAGCAATTCTTATCAATTTCCCTCAAGTCATTTTTGGACCACAGTTCCCCTTTAAATTATTAATGTTTAGCGAGTGCTCCTAATTGCCCCCACCCTCCCTTACTCACTGCCTTCTTGTAGTGTCTGCAACACTTATAAGTTCTGCCAGCCTCACCATGGACACTGCTCTGCTTACACATCTCTCTCCCCCCTGCCTTATTTTCTCTGCTGATTCTCCTAAATGTTGCAGAAAGAGTGCAGGCAGACAGCTAAAGATCCTCGCAACTTACCGCTAATATTCCCATGATGCAATAATTGTCGCTATAACAATTTTCTTAGAAAGTCCCCAGATACTTACCAGTTACTTACCATGCCTCGCTCCTTTGCCGCACTGCCCCGGCCCTCTGCTTGCACGGAAATGCAAGCAGGGGGGGACCCGCAGATGCATCTGCGATTGGCTGCGAGGCAGCCAATCATGGACGCGGCTGCAAGCTTCTCAGTGTGGCGAAGGAGAGAGGCATGGTAAGTAACTATCTGGGGACTTTCTAAGAAAATTGTTATAGTGGTTGGGGCTGGGGGCACATCTACTATTATATACATAAAGGGATTTACGCTATGGGGAGGGAGACCAAAACAAGTCGGAGAGGGAGGGGGAGAAGTGCTCCACTGCGCATGGCAAACTTCTCCCGGAGGGGAGACAGGAGGCAAAGTCCTATATTGACTCTGCTCTCCTCCTGGTGGCCACTTTTTTGGACTTTGGGAGGGGGGGGGATTACTGGAGAACCACTAGGAGCTGAGATGTAAGGTAAGGATTTTATTGCACCACACATTGGGGCCAGTAGTGGGGGGGATTATAGTTTTGGGGGTGGACATGTCCTTTAAACCAGCAGACCTGAGACAAATTAAAACTGAAATCATTAAATTCCTTTGGGGTGATAAACGCACACGAATAAGCACAAAAACATTCTAACGCCCTGAAAGCTCAGAGAAGCTTTTTTGAGATATATATATATATATATATATATATATATATATATATATATATACACATACATACATACATACATACATACACATAGAAAAGATAATCAATGCACATTCCTAGGCCCCATTCAATATCATATTATCTGCACACTACCATACTTTATAAACAAAGGGGTTTTAGTATACATTACTGTGATCACATGAATGAAAAGCCTCCCAACCACGTCAAGGTGACCCAAGTCTTGAAGGTCCTACTTCTAACCTTTTTTACTTCAATTGCAATTAGCAAAAGATCAGTAGCACTTCCGCTAAATGTAGTTGTAAATTAGCCTAATTGTTATACATATACACACACACTAGCAAAAGTGTGCCCATTGGTGCACAGTGGGAAATATGTGGGTGTATGTTTAGCTCTATGTGGATACAAATAATATAAAATCTTTATACTCACTACTATAAAATGTAGGGATTTGTACAAAAAAAATAAAAGGCAAAAAAAAGTAAAAGAAATCCTATGAAATCTTCTTGAAGGGGAAAAGCAAGACAGGAAAAAGAACATGGTCATCCCATATGTAGCAGGGTCTCTGAGAAATTAAGAAGAATTTTCAAAAAACACTGTATCCCTGTTTGTTTTAAACCGAACAACACACTGAGGCAGCAATTGTTACATGTGAAAATAAAGAAACCAAACCTAAATAGAGGTGGGGGGGGTTTCCGACACCAACTGTCTGCCATGTACAATGGTGTTTGACACCTTACCTTGGACTTCCTACAACACCTCTTAGCCATTATGCAATCACGCCCTTAACACCTAGCTGTGATATGCTAATTGGGATTTTCCAGGGTACATAATTGCCACAGATTCTTGTACAAGTCATTCTGAATTGAGAAAGCCAGTCGGATGACTAGCGAATCGTCTTTAAGAACTAAACTTCAAGTCCAGTTGATCTAATTGAATACAACAGATATACAGGAAGATATTTAAATCCAGGGTTTTGAGAGATGGGTGAAACTGTTAAAATACGTTCCGCCTGTGGACCTGGAAAATGGTCTGGGAAAAACGTACATATATCCAGAAGTTTAAAAAAAATAACTTTCCTCACGATGCGAGATTACGCATTGTATTTTCGAGGATCACTGAAATTTTAGAAAATTAGAATTTTAAAGGAATTTTCAAAAATTTCGTAAAAATTATACAGTAACTTACTGTAAATGGCTCTAGGACTTGGGAAATGGTCTGGGGAACAGATAGTAAGACTCTTTCAAATTAGAATTGGTTATAATCAGATTTTTTCAGAAAGACTGATTGGTATACTAACCAATTAGACTCTTTCTGAAATAGGCTGATTGAAACCAATTCTGATTGGAAAATAATCTGATTGGTTAGTATAGCAATCAGGTACTTTCTGAAAGAATCTGATTGTGTTTAATCAGAATTGGTTACCATCAGATAATTTTAGAAATAATCTTATTGGTATGCTTTCTGGAAGAATCCGTTTGTAACCAATTGTGATTGGGAAATAATCTGATTGGTATAGTAACAAATCAGATTATTTTCTAATCAGAATTGGTTACACTCAGAAAGAATCTAATTGTCTTTTCCCCAGACCATTTTCAGGGTCCCAAAATGTTCAAAAATTCCTTGAAATTTTCTTTGAATTTTCGAATGTGTCCCGAAAAAATCTACAAAGCGGAATTCCTGCAAAATCCGTGAATCACGAAAATCAGTCACGGAACTGGGTTCAGATCCGCGATCCGGTCCATCTCTATTCTTGATCTATTTATTGTAACATTGTATAGTGCTATAGTTCAGTAGAAACACCATTGTGAAATACAACTGTTGTGCAGAGCTTAAATCAATCTTCCCCCTTAAATTTCCAACCAATAATAGATCAATAGGAGAACCATTGGATTATTCTATAATTAGTTATCAATCTGTCTTTCAATACTCACCCTCCCCATTAACTCACAGCTGTCACCAGGGATTCTGTTAGAGAGGGATCACTATTGGTAAATGTGAGGTCCTATAAAGAAGGACAGGTTCATGGCTTCTATGGGGTCTATTGCTTAAATAATATAATAAACAATTAACAAACTCACTTCATTGTCTCAGAGAAATGAGCATGGAAATGTTTTCATTTCAGTCCCCCCTATCATATATAGCAGGGATAAGCAACCAGTAGAACTATAACACTCTACACAATGTTACAATAAATAGATAAAAATATTAATTTTGGGGATGTGACACTAATAGAACCAAGAGTTCATAGGAGTTCTTTTATTTTTAACATCTTGCCTTTTTTTTTTTTTTTTACAAATCCCTAAATTTGATAGTAGTGTGTTTAAAGATTTTATTTCATCTGTATCCACATATATCTAAACATACACCCACATATTCCCCACTGTGCACCAATGGGTACACTTTTGCTAGTATTATATAAATATATTTATATCTTTATAGGAGATTGCATCGAGTTTTTAGGAGCTACCACTGAGGTGGGGGGAAAAGGATAATACATATAGCACTGACTTACATTACGTACAAGACAAAATATACAACTTATACAAAATACATAAACTTACTTACAGAGCTGAGATTCCTGTTTTAATATGGGACAGTCAAAATGGGAGCTTAAACCACACCCCTGTGACTGCTAAGTGGTCTCCATGTGAATACTGGAGGGAAGTGGTAATGTAATGGACATATAAACCAAGGCTCCTTATATACCACCTTCAGCCTGCAGGTGGTATCAGAAAGAAATAAAAGACAAGACATCCCTGCTCTCTATGGCTAACAGGAGAGAAAGTGAAAGAACATAAAAGTGTGTGCTCCTGATGGGACTGATCTGTTTGGTGTGATCCCTTGCACAGTGTGATGTCCTGATTGAATGCAACACAAGATCCTGTGTATAAGATCTGGTTACCACCTGTTTGGAGGACAGATTATAGGACAGAATTTAATTTATTGGATACAAACTCTGAGGCAAGAGATAAGAGTACACCAACTTACAAGAACAAACAATATTTAAAGTGGTGCACCATAGGCAGGGACTACTCCATTACTGCATATGTTATGTTATGTGAGGAAAGTGTTTATGTTTTGTTATTAAATTATTGCAATAATTACTGTTAAATGCAATTATAACTGGGTTATCTTGTTTAAAGAAAGTAAGTGCCAGACCACAAGAGTAACAACCCACTGTGTGCCATGCTACTACTAATCATTCCATAAAGCGGTGATCTAGTAAAATTTGGTGGCAGCGCAGACCTCCCAACATTTGTAAAATGAAATGAGGGACAAATCAAAAGTGAATGTGCAGGTGCACCGAAATTTTTATGGCCACGCTCACCTTTGCAAGGTCACACCCACTTTAAAGACCTCTATTGGCATTCAACAATTAACCATTACATTGACCAACATACACACTGTCTCTCTCTCACCCTGACCAACATACACACCCTCTCTCTCACACCCTGACCAACATACACACTGTCAATATATAACAGCGCCAGCACCATGAACTTACATATATACCCACCCACCCCACACCATTAGTCCCATACCCTTTTCCTGGAGCCAGCAGGACCATTTTAACAGGCCAATTATAATGTATATATATTGGGCAGCAGACTGGGTTATAAGTGGACAATTAGCCTATGCAGAACTATAAAGCGGTCACCATACAGACGTTGTTTCCTTTTAAAAATGAAACAGCCCAGGTTCTAACTTGCCTCTAATACAAACAGCAGACAGGGGTGCAGAAGAGTCAGAAATACAGTGCTGTAGTAAGTAACTTAATCTTATCTTACATGTTTGATGACAGCACTGTGTGTCTGACACACTACAGCCCTAATCTCACATAGTTATGCTGCTGGAACTGGCCTGTTGAATGCTCCTCCCCCACCCGCTACATTCCAAAACATGATAGAAAGCTTCTCCTGCTCTAAAGGCAGGGGTGGAGGTTCGCCTTAAGACATCCTCCTGAGGAGTCACTCCTGTTGCAGTTGGCAGGGCCAGTCACATGTTCTAAAGCTCTTACCCGATTGGCCCACCATAAAAAAAAGGCTACAGGGAGGGTCTGAAACATTGTAGGAAACAGGGACTTTAGAATAAATCTGGGACAATGACGAAGCAATCTGGAAAAACAGGACAATTTAAAATCCATGAATGTCCCAGACAATCTGGGGCAGTTGGGAGGTAGCTGGTAATACCATTTATTCTCCCTGTTTTCTCTGTATTAAGGTAAGGCGGCTGCTACTCAGTAAGTATTGATTTAAAGGACAACAATATAAAAAAAAAAAAACAACATTACCCCCATTATATGTCCAAACTTCCAGCAGCTGAAATCGCTTACTCTCATTTACAACCGTGTTGCTCTCCCTTAGATATCACACAGCAAAGATGAGTGCTTACAGCCCGCCTCCTAGACGGCCCAGGGCCATCGTTAACATATCACTTGTCATTGGCTGGTGGGAATGTCTGTTACAACCTCTCTCCTCCTTTGCCAGTCAAACAAACTTTCAGGGTTATTCAATAAAAGTTCTTATCGTTTAAAATGGTGCTAGTTTTGCCCCAACCAATCAGATGTTAGCTTTCAAATGTTAAATAAGATCTAATTGGTTAGGGGAAAATTAGCACCATTTTGAACGATAAGAACTTTTATTGAATCTCCCTGTTGAACTGTTCGGTTGCTAGGATGTAGCCTACATAATCAAGTTGATCAAGGGTGGGTGGAAGAGTGTTGTCTCGCATGCTAGCTTTGAGTTACCATTATATGCAGACAGAATTGTTACGCCCCCTTCACAGCATGGCTAATTGAAGGCAGAGAGAAACTCAAAATCAGAAAAAAAGCTATGGGGAGGGCTGCATACCTTTACTCTTTTGAAAGCAGTTTAAAAAAAAAAAAAAAATTGAGGCAATACAGTTATCCTTTAAATCCTCCTGTCCTTGTTCCTGCAGATGAAATGCCCAAATAAGAATCAGTAGCTCTGCCAGGCCCATTTGCCAAACCTATTTATAAACCTATTTAATAGGTTATATAGGGAATGGACTGATTTGGCAGCCGCTATTGATGGTTGGGATGAAGGTGCTCGCTTGCAAGTCCTTAGTCTTTTGCTTAATGGTAAAGCCAGGCAGGTATACCAAGGATATAATACGGAAATAAAAAGTAGTTATCAGTTATTAAAAAGTGCTCTGAAGCAAGATTTTGCACTAGAGCTGTATAAAAGAAGATATAAAGGATAATACTTTGCATGTCCCTGCCCATTTCTCTAGGTAAACTGGGAATGAGAAATATTTGTTTTTTATGTTAGATTATTAGGGCAATACAATTATAATAACATGAGGCTGTGAGGTATATAAGAAGGATCTATTTAATTTTATACTAGACCAGGGATAGACAACCAGAAGATCTCCAGATGTTTGAAAACTACAACTGTAGTTGTAGTTTTAAAACATCTTGAGATCAACTGGTTGCCTACCCCTGCCCTAGACCTCCTGGATTCTAGCTGGCAGGTAGATGCAATAGGAAAGGGAGGGCAAGTTTAGTAAGGTCCATGACTCCTACTGCCTGAAGTAGGAAGGGCAGATGGATCACTTGCATATAGAAGTGTTTGGGTAGGAATCGCTAAAGCACGAAAAATGGCTTTATTCTAATGATGTAT
Organism: Hymenochirus boettgeri; assembly: GCA_019447015.1. Lineage (NCBI taxonomy): Eukaryota > Metazoa > Chordata > Amphibia > Anura > Pipidae > Hymenochirus > Hymenochirus boettgeri. The sequence goes on along the minus strand of CM033473.1, from coordinate 98,241,172 downwards.
GAAAACAAAATTTTCCAGCATTCCATGAGAATGCTGGGAGTTGCAGTTTTTAAACATGTGAAAAGTTCAACACCCATGCTCTATATCATTAGACTGTATTGTAGGTGTCCATTAGCCAATGGAATTAAAGGAAAAACTTACAGCTAATAGCAACTTATAGCTAATAGCAACTTACAGAATGCTGGAAGTTGCTATTTTTAAATATGTGAAGGTCAGTGAGAAATTTTTTTTATATTTTAGATTGATTAGGGCACTGCTATTATAATAACATGAGGCTGTGAGGTAACCTCTGTTATAAGAAGGCTCTATTTTATACTCTGTGGGGAGCGATAGTGCCTTTAATCCCACCTCATCTTAATGAACATAGCATGTTCACCTTAATGAAAATAGCAACGTATGAACATAGCATGTTTATCTGGATCCTGTTTAGGGTCTCAGGTCACAGGATGGAGCTGTTTAGTTTGAACCACAGTGTGGTAGGATTGCTTATTTTTGTTAATTTTATTTGCTTATTGAACACTTTATATATATCATTGTCTATGTAATAAGTTTATTGCTGAAAATTTAGAAAAATTGTAGTATAGAGTTCACAATGCTATTTTTGTATAGTATAAACTTAAAAGCTGTTGTATTAGAGCTATATCAAAACTATTTGATTTAGATCCTCTCTTTGAAAACTCTCTAATAAAAACGTGGAAGAAAAAAAAGAAAAACAGCTGATCACAAAGCTGTTCGGCACTGCAATCATTTTTAAAAAAATTCTGCAAATGACTGTCTACTTTGCATTTAAAAGTATATGCAGTTGTTCCAACTTACATACAAATACAACTTAAGGGGCATGTTCAGCTTCAACTCCGCGGTTGCTGCTGACAGCCGCTCCACTTCCTAGTTTCGGATGTCAGTTAAGGTGCAACGTGACATCACGCTCAATCGCCTGACAGCCACGACCAGGAAGTGAAGCGGATGTCGGCGTGGATGTTTTGCTCGAAACAGGAGCAGGGGGCTGGGACTAGACGGCGAAGGTCCGGGTCAGGTAAGTAAGTTCTGGGGGATCTTTGCAATATATAAACCTTGCGAAAGTGGGGTTTGGGCTGGACTTGCCCTTTAAGAATAGACCTACAGAACAGACGATGTCTTATTAAATCTCACAAATTGCAGTCTGCCATTCAAAAAATGCAAAATCCAAATGCACAGGGTTTTATCAATGCCCAAATTTAATAATTTTAAAATGAATGAGAATTGCTGCACCAAAATCAAAGAATAAAATCCTGGCATAAGCATTACTCTTGTCGAGATGACATTAAAAAAAAAAAATACAAAAGAGCATGCATTGCATCCTCTGTAGATCTGTTAAATTTGTAAGCATATTGGTGCTTATCAAGCCCAAGTAAAAACAAATGCTTTCAGATGCTGCATCGCTGTTCATAAAAATATTTGGAGACAAGTGGAGTTATAGCTACTGGTCTATAAACATTCATTTCATTTGCATGTGGTTTCTTTTTTTTCAGGAACAATACCAGTAAGCAGGGACAAAAGAGGTTTTTCGGTATTTTCTTCAAACCTTGAGTAAAAAACATTTAAGTTCTCGCTGGATAGTAAATCATACGAATTAAAAATAATCTATCATTGCTATTGGTTAACATTTTTAACCTCTTCCACCACAATTATGAGAGTCTGTATGCTGGAATTTATTTTCAATAGGTACGGTAATTTAAAGGGAATGCATATAATGTTAGTATAGTATGTTGAATAAAGACATATGTCCATCCAGTCCAACCTAATTAGATACCCACAACCTAACTGTAGATCCAGAGGAAGGCACACGATGCAATGCATCATACAACAGACACAGTTAGAAGGTTTATATACTCCTCCCCGATCCCTTGAGTCTTAAAGGGTATGTTCACTGATTTTTAAACCATTTATTTCTGTTTAGAACAGGAGGTAAATGAGAGAGAAGACCAAACTAACCGTGGATCGCTCCAGCACCACGGACAGTCTCCGAGGCCACTGACAGTTTGACGCATCCCCAGTTCCTTGCATTCCTGGTGCAAAAGAGCATCGGGGACTGTCAGAGAGAATCTAAAGCTGGGGTAGTCTGCAGAAAGTTCTGTCCTCTCTGCACATTTTACTAAATAACGCTCGTTAAGATACAGCTCATTGGGGGGCGTGGCCTGGATGTCTGCGAGAACGGTCTAGCTCTCCTGAGGCTCCCGTCCCAGCCGACCAAAACCGGACCTGTAATCCCTTCCCAACCCCTATAAGTATCTCAAATGGGCAGGAGGAGAGACTCCAAACCACCGGGCAGCGCCCGAAAGCAGCAGCCGCATGAACAAAAGGACCCGGAGGACTATTTGTCCCGGGACACGGGAGCGGGACATAGACGAGCGGCCGCCAACTTGGGCCCAGCATCCGAGGCTTCTACACCCACCGCCTCACCACATGCGACTGACCCAGAGAGAGACAGTGCATCAGAAGAACCAGGTGAGGACGTGGCCCCACACAATGGCTCACAGCGGCGAGCGGGTGGACAGACGCCCCCCTGCCCATCACCCCATAAACCACAGCAGCATGAAGGCCCGGCACATTGGGCACGTGACCCGGTACCCCTAACACAGACAGGCCTGCATCAACGGGCGGATCCCTCCGGCCTACCGCTCCACAAACCGCAGCAGCCCACAACCTCGCCACGCCAGACAACTGATACACCCCTCTTATCAATGGCCTTAACCCAAGAGGCTGAGGGGGGGCTTTGCTGCCCACCTGCTGCCTTGCAGCAATCCCCAACATCCGCCCCATCTTCCCGGCCGCGAGGGGAACCCTCGGGCTGGGTTACAGCAGTGGTGGAACAGAGGGAAGAGCTGACAGCACTCAAGGCCCAGCAAAGACAATTGGGTAAACAGACACCCCCCTACCCGCTATTTCAAATACCTCAACAAAACTATCAAGCTACAACCCAAACAAACAGACCTACATCCCCAGGGTCATCACCAGAAACAAACAAACTATGAGCATGGCTTTCCAAGCCCCCAGACAGGATGTCTGTCCCCGACCACCCAATCACCCCCATATCCCATACAGGGGACCCTCTCAATCTCCTCCCTCCAAGATATACTAACAAACATACCCACAAAAGAAGACTTTTGCATACTAACTCAACAAATTCAGCAAACATGCAGAGCTGAAATTACGGCCATTAGGGAAGACCTTAAATCCACCCTGGAAAGAGTGGAAACTCTTGAAGAAGATCAGGCTTCCCTAGGCCAACACGTGCAAACAATTACTGAAGTAATGGGTGACCATTCTCGAGCAATTCGAGACCTATATCGTCACCTGGAGGACATTAAAATAGGAAGGAGAAATAATATTAGAATTCGGGGGCTCCCGGAATCAATAGCGGACACAGATCTATACGACCTCGGTACAATCCTGTTCAAACACCATACTAAAGATGCTCCCCCGCAAAATATAGAACTCGATAGGGTTCACCGCTCTCTCAGACCTAAACCACCTCCAAATTCCCAAAATGTCATATGCAGTTCACTATTTCCGAGAAAAAGAATCTATCATGCTACAATACCGAACAATCACGGACTTAATACACGAAGGAGCACACATCCAACTCTACCCAGATTTAGCCACTTCAACACTAACCCGACGTCGCCAACTCAAACCTCTCCTCCAGGCCCTGAGGGACCACAACATCCATACCGGTGGGGATACCCTTTCCAGTTGATCACTAGACACGAGACAACCCATACACTAACTACCCAGAAGAATTACCTGCATTCTGTTCTTCACTTAATCTACCAGAAATTACTCTCCCTGACTGGAGGGGCCTCCCCATCCTCCCAAAGGGACCCCAAAATACCTGGACTCCAACTTCAACCAGAAGCCCGCCCTCTAACCCCAATCAAACAAACAACCTAAACCAACAGCCTCCCAAGCTATAGGACAACAAACCTGGATGAACTCGAACCACAAACCTCACTGACTTCCTCCTCTTGGCTCCACAACCGAGACCAGAGATGTTCTAACTGTTGATTCCCCCTCTAAAATATCCTATACAGCCCAGCTAAACCCTGATCTACAGGAACTTGAATTAGCTTGCTACAATCCAGGACATGCATGGACTGTTTGTCAGTCCCCACCCCCAGCCATAACCCCGAACATTACATATACCAAATGACCAGGACTGGGGGGGAAGGTTATGACAGGAGCATATATCTATAGCTGTTAACCACTAACCCTTTCAACCCTTTTCCCACCTGTTCTTCAACTTATAACCAGAACTCGGAATGTTAAAATCTTACTGCTCAGATGTTATAATGATAAGGGACGCTTTTGAAAAATATTCTCTTTTTTATTGAATGTATAACAGGTTATAAACTAAACTATATTTTTTGAAATGTTATATAAAAGGATTAATAAGCAAGGGATCTGGGCCTACTGTTGGGCTCCTTCCGATCTAGCGGTAAATCCTCATGACTCCACACGATTTAAGTCAGAGATTACCAAACCTATCTATCACGAAACCGTAAATCTCAGACTTAACTAGAGGAACAAGCAAAAAAAGCTAGATGGCAGGTACTCCAAAGTATATTTAATCCCTATAGAACTCTAAATTATGTATGATCATCAATACGCGAGTTATTCTGTTTTGAATATAAGTTATCTAACTTTATCTCCCAGCCTCTCCCCCTTATTTCTCCATTTCCTTTGGGCACAGCCCAAATCCCCCCCCCCCCCCCCCCCCCCCCCCCCAATACAGGTTCCACAAAAACAAGCGGATGGGGCTGGGATGGGGGCCTGGCCTTGACAGGACCTGCGTGGACGGCACAGACCGCTACCCCCCACATGAAGGAAACGATGCCTGCCCACTGCTGGACACCTCATAAACCACTTCACTGTTTTGACCAGGCCCGGGCAGGAGATGACATCCCTCCTAGGTCGTTGGAGGCAGGCCCCCCCGACCACAGCACTGCAAGTATATCGGATGATGCATCATCCAATGTTTACGGTTATGTTATTATACACTGTTTTAAATGTTTTCTATATTTTCTATGTTCACGCCACAGTATTAAGCCCGGTATTAATATTTCTGCCCCCCGGGGGGGTTCGGGGGCCTCCGCGCATCGCCACACATACTCCAATCCTAGAGCCTATACTAATGAGTAATATTAAATGGTTAAGATAGTGTCTTTGAATGTCAGGGGTCTTAAGACAAACAGAAAAAGAGGATTGTTACTTAAAGAAACCAAAAGGACCCAAGCAGATATTTTACTGCTTCAAGAAACCCACCACACCCCCTCTGATCACTGGAACTTTATAAAAAAAAACCATACCCCACAATCTATTCAGCACCACATAACAGTAAAAAGGCAGGAGTTGCCATATTGATACACAAAATTGCCCAATTACGCCAAAACCCACACTGCAGACCCAAAAGGTCGCTACATTATCCCCAAGCCCACATACACACAGATATCACAATATGTAACGTATACAGCCCCAACACAGACAATGCACTTTTCTTACCAGTGCTAAATAAACTACAGATATACGACTCCCCAACAAAAATATTAGCGGGGGACTTATATCACAGTCCAACACTCAAGACCGACTGGCTATCGGAAACAAACCACTAACCCGGGAAACATCTCTTCTATCAAAGAGATTTAGAAAGCTAATCAGACAACACAACCTCTATGATACATGGAGAATAGACAACCCCACATCCAAAGCTTTCTCTTATTACTCTTCTGTTCACCGAACCCACACAAGAATCGACTATATATTCACCACACATCCAGGTATATCACTACTGCAAACACCGCCTTGGAATCCCCCACATGGTCGGACCACGGCATAGCTACAGCAGACTTCACGCTCACAAAAAAACCTCCCAAACAATACCTATGGAGGCTAAATGAAGCACACCTTAAACACCCAACACACCAACAAAACATTAAAAAGGCCATCAAAACTTATTTCAAGGACAATGATGGATCTGTCCCCTCCCCTATGATAGTGTGGGAAGCTCATAAGGCAGTCATCAGAGGCCATTGCATTCAACTGGCCTCTCGTCTAAAGAAAGACCACAATCACAGATATGAAACACTCACCAAAAAATTACAAGAGGAGAAATCCCTATATTCTCATCCATCACTAAACTCCACCTCTCGGAAACAGATAAAACTTAGATGGGCTAAACGCTCATTTTATGAATGGCGAACAAAGCTCACACACACTAGCTAACCTGCTGAAAAACCGAGAATCCAGGCCACCCCAATCAACATAAAAGACGAACAGGGAACACCAATATATGATCCCATGGGGATAGCAGCTAGATTTGAGAGATACTACAGAGACCTCTACACCACAAAATACAGCCCACAAAGAAAACGCACCCCCCAATTCTTAGCAGCATTACAAGACTATCTGATCTCCAGTACAATGCCTAAATTAACACAAAACCAACTAGGCCAGTCTGATAGGGAAATAACCCCTGAAGAACTAACCAAAACTATATCATCTCTCCCTCTGGGCAAAACACCAGGTCCAGACGGATTCCCTAACATATATACAAAACATACAGTGAAATTCTTACCCCCCACCTCCCTCAGTATACAACGAAATCATGAAAGGTAATACCGCACCCTCCTCCTTCACAAGCTCTCATATGATATTATACCTAAACCAGCCAAAGACCCTACCCTCTGTGCCACTATAGACCTATAGCCTTTTAAACTGTGACTATAACTTTTCACTAAAATTCTGGCAGTAGACTGGCAGAGTTGCTTCCAACCATAATAAATAAGGATCAAGTGGGTTTCATCCGTGACGACAGCGCAGGCGAACCATAGAACCATTGACATAATTAACTAACACATAACACACACATCAGCAGTCATACTAAGTCTCGATGCCGAAAGCCTTTGATAGGCTGAGCTGGCCATTCAGGATATCCACACTACAATATTTAGGTATGAAAGGCGGCTTCCTAAGCTATACTCCCTATACTCCGCACCCCCGCCGAATACGATTCCCCATGGTTACCGTTATACTTGAGTATAAGCCGACCCGAGTATACCCCGAGGTACCTATTTTTACCTCAAAAAGTAAGAACCCATGATTGACTCTAGTATAAGCCGGGGTTGAAATTATGGGAACTCTGCTGTCCATAAAAAAGCCTCATTCCTTGGCACTCCAGATGTTTTGGAAACTACAACTCCCAGCATGCTTTATTAGCTGGGAGTTGTAGTTTCCAAACCCCTTTAGTGCCAAGGAATGAGGCTTTTTTATGGACACACCCCCCAGGAAAGGCCCAAAAACATTCACATGTGGTAAATCGGGTAAATCTGCAAAAATCTGCTGCTGCTTACTGGTACCGTACTTCTCTATGTAACCAGCTACAGGTAACTTAATTCTCTGGATCCGCTGCGCTGCATGTCTGTACTCTGCGGCTGTACTGTCCGGCGCCGAGTAGTGAATCCTGCTGGCACTCTGCACACTGCTCTGCATGCCGTACTCGCCGGCTGTCTAACTTACTGCCCGGCGCTGAGTAGTGACGTCACTACTCGGCGCCGGGCAGTAAGTTAGACATCCGGAGAGTACGGACATGCAGAGCAGCGTGCAGAGTGCCAGCAGGATCCACTACTCCCCGGACAGTACAGCCGCAGAGTACAGACATGCACGCCGCAGATCCAGAGATTAAGTTACACGTAGCTGGTTACATAGAGAAGTACCGGTAAGCAGCGGCAGATTGTGAAAATTTTCCATGACCCGAGTATAACCAGGTCGGGTTTGAGGCTATTTTTAAAGCCTGAAACCTCGGCTTATACTCGATTATATACGGTACATCCCCAACGGGACAAGACAGGGGTGTCCTCTGTCCCCCCTTCTCTACGCTATCTGTATTGAACCATTTGCAATCAGAACGAACCCTGACATATCAGGGCTTCAAATAAAAAAATCCACCTTCTTATCTCCCTGTTCGCAGATGATGTACTTCTCTCACGATCACACACACACTTATATCCCTGCCAAACCTCCACAAGGAAATAGACACCTAAAGCACACTATCCGAATACAAACTTAACCAACCAAAACAGAAGCATTACCATTATACCACCACCAACCCTACAAATACTAACAGAGCAATTCCCATATTCCTGGAAATATTCGTTAAATACCTAGGAATACACATTACCCCAAACTTCACCTCACTATTTTCAACCAACTACCTTCCACTTCTCAAAGAAACAAGGAAACTACTCCAATCCTGGAAAGCTCTAACCCTCTCATGGTTCGGTAAAATTACGACTATCAAAAATATCAATACTGCCGAAATGGCTCTATCTATTCGAAACATTACCAGTCCTAATTCCTCGCAAATTCTTATTGATGCTCCAAAAAGATATATTAGATTTTATATGGGGATATAAAACACATAGAATTTCAAAACAAACAATCACGACAAGAAAATCTCAAGGAGGTCTGGCGGGCCCTAATATCCTTAAATACTACCAAGCCACTCAATTACGGCACACATTACACTGGTTCCATACTATCCCACATACACGCTGGGCCCAACTGGAACAGGAATGGTACCACCCATTACATTTAGGAACCCTGCTACTAAACACAATAAAATCCAAGCAAAAGAAAAACACACCTGCCCTCTTAGGATCCATGCAGACAACAATTAAACTTTGGCAAACAATAACAAAATTCACAAAATTACTCTACCCCATCCACACTCACACCGCTGGAAGGCAACCCTGACCATGAGATCAGCCTTACTCCACAATTTATTAAAACATGGACAGCTATTGGGGTAACATTAATAACAGATCTGGTGGACCCTATTTCATATAAGATGAAAGACTTTTCCACTCTAACTTCCCAAAAGAAACTCCCAACAACAGTTATATTCCCTTACTTACAAATCAGACACTATGCCACCTCACTATCCCCCAACCTATCCTTTCCTCTAAGATCACATTTTGAGAAGATAGTGGCACGAACCCCTATACAAAAAAGATTAATATCTCAACTATACAACCTCCTGAAAACAACTACACAAGATATCACTCAAAAGCCACATAAATATATGCTCCACTGGGAAACAGTACTTAAAACGAAAATCACAAAAGAGAACTGGTATAATATCTGGGAAGCGGTGGCCAAATCTTCCGTCTGTACCACTTACAAGGAAAATGCCTATAAGGTGATGCTGGAGTGGTACTACACCCCAGAAAAACTTCATAAAATATGGCCCGATTCTACGGATAGGTGCTGGAGGGGGTGTGGTGACAAGGGCACTCTTATACACATCTTATGGGAGTGCCCGGTTATTAAAGAGATCTGGTCACACGCGGTCAAACTAATCCACTCTCTGTTCTCTTTTCACCCACCCATGGATCCTATTCACTGGATCCTGGGACTACCATTCAAGGGCTTAGGGAAAACTACAACTAAATTAAGCAGCCATATTCAAGGGGCGGTTAGACGTTTAATCACTAGACACTGGAAACAGAAAAACTCTCCCACTGAAACAAACCTCCTACAATCTATCTTTGAGACCAGAAGTATGGAAAAACTAACAGCTATGGTCCACGATAATATGGACAAGTTTGTCAAGATATGGACCCCATGGGACGTATTGATGAATGTGGCTTAGGCGGTGCATGGCTTCGCCCTCGGGCCCCAACCGGGGAGACAACATCCCTAAATCCCCCACCCGAGACAAACCGAACAAGCGAACCCAATAAACCCACCGGATAGTTTATATTGTTAGATTAGAATATTCTATGTCGATTATATATGATGTTAAATATGTTTCCATCTTCTTTTAAAATCGAAGCCAATCTGACAACAAATAAATGTAAGGAAGACCATGTTAACCAAAAATGTTAAAATGTGAACACTATCTTATCAATATGTCTTCATTTCTTTGTTTCTAATAATGACTGAAAAATTTGGGGAAAAAAAAAAAAAAAGATATAGCTCATTTACATCCTATTATTCAGATAAATAGAAAAAAAACCAAAGTTTTAAAAATTGGTAGACATATTCTTTAACAGGAAATTAATCCCAGTCAGTAGACCAAAACATTGCCTTTAGATGTTCATCAGCATTAGCTGCCCACACTGCCACTAGTTTAACCATGGGTTTTATCCAGGCTTTATGGACATACCTAGTTACCAGCAGCAAAGACAAGTGGTTGGACCACCTAAGTGATGTTTTGTGACGCAATAGGCATCTTTTATACCCATTTAAACATGCTAGCTTGGCTGGTGTATTTACATGCTAAAAAACAAAACCTAGGCAGATCATCAGTCAAAAAAAAAAAAAAAAAGGTCCCCCAACACAATCACCACTCTACCAGTGTACTTCGTTTGTAAGGTTTTTATATACCCACTTAATGATTTTAAAGCTAAGGAGGAGTTTGCGTCAGGAGGTATATAGGCAAAATAGAACAGTCTACATATCATTAACAGATATTCTTAATCAGTTGAGCAAAAAACAACTACCATTTTAGTCTCTACACAGTTTGGATAAATAAAAATATCTGTTACATCCTTTTTCCAGAATCCTCTTTGGATCCCTGTAGTCAACATTTTAAACATAAGAAAGCTTTTATTGTTACGATAAACTCACTGTTGGGATGTAAGGCTCATCAGGGGCACAGTGGTAATTTTGTAACAGGGCTTGCAGCTGCAAGGAGTTCAGCTTAAAACAGGTATTATTAATGTTTGAAATATCCTGATGTGAGTATTTATCCATAGTCAGAAGAGTAGTTGCCTACAAAAAAAAAAAATCTGTTAGCTAGATTGTATGAAAATATTTTTTTTTAAAAAAGACCAGAAATTAGACCATTAAATACAAACAGACCCTTCCAAACCAAAATTAAATAACTTAACATAAAACAGGTAAACAGGTTAGTATTGAATTTCTCAAATATATTTTACAGAAATTTCTAAACTTTATAAAATCCATGTAATGTTTAGCATTTTAAATAGATTCTATGCAAAGATATGCATTTGGAAAATCAGTATAACCTGACATCAAGCAATACAGTTACTTCCTAACAACCCTTTCTACTCTTACTCAGTCATGATTATAATGGCTGCAGGATCACCATGGAAACACCCTAAAGGCACAGGCTTTAGAGTGGCCCCACTTTACTGTGATGCTGAAAGTTACAATTTTACACATCTGGAGAAGCCACAAGTTGGTAATCCCTGGTTTATGAGAAGTTATGAGTGCTTGATGATAACAATGTTTACTATAAAATTACTCCCTACTGAGAGCTGCTGCATTCTTTTAAGGTGTTAAAAGTTAAACTAACCAATTTAATAGTGGTAAGTGCAACTTTAATGCCTTAATAGCACCCAGCACAACAAGTTCAATAAGTAGTTTGAGCTGGATATAGTATGACTATTTTATGGCAGCTGATGTTAAAAACGTGCAGTGGGTAAATCCTGTAGGGAGATTTACACAGAGCAACAGTGGCTCTGTGTTAATCTCCCTATTAGTGTCAATAAGGAATGGAGACTTCTGGGTAATTTCCATGGTAGTCCTTACAAAATGCTTTATCTAATAAAAGGTTTTTTTTACAGCATTCTACAAGCTAAATGCAAAAACAGACAGCCAACTACAGACCATTTTCAGCTTTATTGAGCCATCATCAGTGTAGTGTAGGCCTCTGGTTTTGCTGTGAAGCGCTTATAGACAGAGGTCCCTAATAAATGTATTATTTATATTATGTACTATTAATGCTGTAAAAACCTTTTATTAGGTCAAGCATTTTGTAAGGGCTAACATAGAAACATGGAAATTACCCAGAAGTCTCCGTTCTTTATTTGCATATACTGAAGTCCCCAGCCAAATTGTCCCAATAGACAGAGTACATTCAGAAACACACAACATGCTGGGTCTCATCTCTCCCTTTGCTGTGGATGCTGGGTGATTAATAAAAATAACCTGTGAGTACAAGGGGTCAGCTACCATAATTCACCTTATCTGGGAACACCCGCTAAGGGTACGCACAGTACACATTTAAAGGAAACTGCAGTCTTGTTTCCTAGAAGCTGACAGCCAATTAAGTTACAGCTCAGAGATCCCTCCCTCTGACACAGAACTCAGATTTCAGTGCAGTTTTTTTGTAAACACATTACAAATGCTCCTGTTCCTAACAATGATAAATTCCTTTGCTTTTCATATAAAAAAGAAAAGTAATATTTGCAGTATGCTTGTGAAGGTTCTCATTCATCCAGGTCATGGTATATCTGTTGTATTCAATTAGATCAACTGGACTTGAAATGTAGTTCTTGAAGACGTTTCGCTAGTCATCCGACTGGCTTTCTCAATTCAGAATGACTTGTACAAGAATCTGTGGCAATTATGTACCCTGGAAAATCCCAATTAGCATATCACAGCCAGGTGTTAAGGGTGTGATTAGATAGTGGCTAAGAGGTGTTATAGGAACGCCCAGAGTAAGGTGTTAAAACAGCATTGTACATGGCAGACAGTTGGTGTCGAACCCCCCCACCTCTATTTAGGCTTGGTTTCTTTATTTTCACATAAATGGCCTCCTTAACACCTCTCTTGAACCAGTCACGTTCCTTCGCCAGTATGTTAACATTACAATCTTCAAAGGTATGTCCTTTATCCTTAAGATGCAGATACACGGCTGAGTCCTGACCCGAGGAATTGGCTCTTCTGTGCTGGGCCATACGTTGATGCAGTTGCTGTTTGGTCTCCCCCACATACAAATCAGAGCATTCTTCACTGCACTGCACTGCATATATGATGTCGCTTTTCTTGTGTTTTTAGAAGGAACAAGTCAAAAAAAGAAGATGGCAGTTACTCCAAAGTCGTATATTTATTAAGGTCCATATAGAGAGAACTCTAATATGTATGATCATTACAATACCGCGAGTTTATTCTGTTTTGAATATAATGTTATCTACACTTTATCTCCCGAGCCTCTCCTCCTTATTTCTCCATTTTCCTTTTGGGCACAGCCCAAATTCCCCCCCCCCCCCCCCCCCCCCCCCCCCCCAATACAGGTTCCACAAAACAAGCGGATGGGCTGGGAGGGGGCCTGGCCTTGACAGGACCTGCGTGGACGGCACCAACCGCTACCCCCCACATGAAGGAAAACGATGCTCGCCCACTGCTGGACACCTCATAACACCACTTCACTGTTTTGACCAGGCCCGGGCAGGAGATGACATCCCCCTAGGTCGTTGGAGGCAGGCCCTCCCCGCACCACAGCACTGCAACGTATATCGGATGATGCATCACCCATGTTTACGGTTATGTTATAAGACAACTGTTTTAATGTTTTCTATATTTTTTCTATGTTCACGCCACAGTTAATAAGCTCCGCGTCTATTAATATTTCTGCCCCCGGGGGGGTTCGGGCCCGCGCCTTCGCGCATCGCACCACATACTCCCATCCTAGAGCCTATACTAATGAGTAATATTAAATGGTTAAGATAGTGTCTTTGAATGTCGGGGTCTTAAGACAAACGAAAAAGAGATTGTTACTTAAAGAAACCAAAGGACCCAAGCAGATATTTTACTGCTTCAAGAAACCCACACACCCCCTCTGATACTGGAAACCTTTATAAAAAAAACCATACCCCACATCTATTCGCACTGACATAACAGTAAAAAGGCAGGAGTTGCCATATTGATACACCAAAATTGCCCAATTACGCGCAAACCCCACACTGCAGACCCACCAAAGGTCGCTACATTATCCTCCAAGCCCACATCACACACCAGATATCACAATATGTAACGTATACAGCCCCAACCACTACAATGCACTTTCTTACGATAGTGCTAAATAAACAAGACGTATCGACTACTCCCCAACAAAAATATTTGCGGGGGACTTTAATATGCACAGGTCCAAACTCAAGACCGACGGCTAATCGGAAACCAAACCACTAACCCGGGAAACATCTCTTCTATCAAAGAGATTTAGAAAGCTAATCAGACAAAACACAATCACCATCACTTCCTGATCGCGCATACACCACGACAAGAATCGACAACACCACACCAAAGCTCTTCGTACACTACTCTTCTGTTCACCGAACCTCGACTATATATAACCAACATCAGTACTACATATGGCAAACACCGCCTTGAATCCCCCACATGGTCGGACACACGCATAGCTACAGCAGACTTCACGCTCACAAAAAAACCTCCCAAACAAACCTATGGAGGCTAAATGAGAACACACCTTAAACACCCAAACACACACACAAAACATTAAAAAGGCCATCGAAACTTATTCAAGACAATGATGGATCTGTCCCCTCCCCTAGATAGTGTGGGAAGCTCATAAGGCAGTCATCAGAGGCCATTGCATTCAACTGGCTCTCGTCTAAAGAAAGACCACAATCAACAGATATGTAACACTCACCAAAAATTACAGAGGAGAAATCCCTATATTCTCATCCATCACTAAACTCCACCTCTCGGAAACAGATAAAAAACTTCAGATGGGCTAAACGCGCATATTTTGAATAGGCGAACAACGCTCACACACAACCTAGCTAACCTGCTGAATGAAAAACCGAGAATCCAGGCCACCCAATCAACATAAAAGACGACAGACGAACGGGCACACATATATGTCCCCTGGGGATAGCAGACTAGATTTGAGAGAATCTACAGAGCCTCTACAACAACCACAATAACACCATGCCCACAAAAGAAAACGCACCCCCCCCAATTCTTAGCTGCATCACAGACGTATCTGATCTCCGTACAATGCCGCTCACTCCATATATTCACCAAAACACACTAGGCCAGCTTGATAGGGAATAACCCCTGAAGAACTAACCAAAACTATATCATCCTTCCCTCTGGGCAAAACACAGGTCCAGAACGCGCCTAATCAAACCAAAACTATATAACAAACACACAGTTGAAATTCTTACCCCCCACCTCCGCCGTATACACAACGAAATCATAAAGGTAATACCGCCCCACTCCTCCCCTTCACAAGCTCTCATTATGATCATAATAACCTAAACCAGCCAAACCGACAATACCCTCGTTGCCAGTCTATAGACCTATGCCCTATTAAACTGTGACTATAAACTTTTCACTAAAATTCTGGCAAGTAGACTGGCAGAGTTGCTTCCAACATAATAAATAAGGATCAGACTGGGTTTCATCCGTGACAACAGGCAGGCGAACCATAGAACACATGACATAATTAACTAAACATAACAAACCCGATCAGCAGTCATACGTCTCGATGCCGAAAAAGCCTTTGATAGGTGAGCTGGCCATTCAGGATATCACACCACTACATATTTAGGTATGAAAGGCGGCTTCCTTAAAGCATATCTTTCCCTAACCTCCGCCCCCCACGCGCCGCAATACGATTCCCCATGGTTACCGTAATACTTGAAGTATAAGCCGCCCGAGTATAAGCCGACCCCCCCCGGGTACCTATTTTTACCTCAAAAAGTAGAACCCATGATTGACTCTAGTATAAGCCGCGGGTTGAAATTATGGGAACTCTGCTGTCCATAAACCTCATTCCTTGGCACTCCAGATGTTTTGAAACTCAACTCCCCAGCTGCTTTATTAGGGGAGTGGATTGTAGTTTCCAAACCCCTTTAGTGCCAAGGAATGAGGCTTTTTTTATGGCAGCACCCCCCAGGAAGGCACCTTACAACACTTCATGTGGAAATACCGGCATATTAAATCTGCAAAAATCTGCTGCGCTTACTGGTACCGCTCTATTCTCTATGAAACCAAGATCTACAGGTCTACTTCATTCTCATGTTTAATGCTGCGCTGCCTGTTGTCTTGCGGTGTACTGTCGGCGGCGCGATGTGATCTGTGGCCCTCTGCCCTGCTCTGCATCCGTACCGTCACTCGCGGTTGTCTACACTTCCTGCTCGCGTGAGTAGTGACGTCACTACTCGGACGCCCCAGTAAGTTAGACATCCGATAGTCGCCGTGCCGTACGAAATTGCCAGCAGGATCTTCACTACTTCTCCGCGGCCTGCAGAGTACAGACTGCACCGCATAATTAGTTGCACGTCTACCACTTAAGAGATACAGCCCCCCGACCGAGAGAACCGAGGCTCCCGAGTTCCTGGGCCGGCCTGAATCCAACTCACCCCTCGATATTACGGTACTCCCCAACGGCGCAGGATCAAGAAGGTGTCCTCGTTCCCCCACAGTCGTATTCGACCCTCAGCAACGTAACCCTGTCTCATCAGCGACGCCAGATATTTGCCTCACCTCTCTTCTCCGCCCTGTTCGCAAAGTCTCCTGCCTCAGCCACGCACTCCACACCCTCGCGTCGGGCTGCGGACCTCTAGGAAACACGCAGAGGCAACCCCAATGCAGGGACTGCAGACGATTCCATACACAAACCACTGACACCCCCCCGGGGCGCACGGCGGTGTTCTCGTACACCACCTACGCCACACATATGCTCAACTAAACAGACAAGGCACTTACCCATATATCCATACCAAACGAAGCATAAATCCCATTATCATGACCACCTAACACCCCTCAAATACCTAGAACAGAATGACCACATTAACAACACAACCACAAACAACAGAGCCAATTTCCATATTCCTGGAAATATGATTCGATTAAATACCTAGGATACACATTACCCAAATTCACTCACTATTTTCAACCAATACCTTCCACTTCTCAAAGAAACAAGGAAACTACTCCAATCCTGGGAAGCTCTAACCCTCTCATGGTTCGGTTAAATTACGACTATACAAAAATATCAATACTGCCGAAATGGCTCTATCTATTCGAAACATTACCAGTCCTAATTCCTCGCAAATTCTTATTGATGCTCCAAAAAAGATATATTAGATTTATATGGGGATATAAAACACATAGAATTTCAAAAACAAACAATCACGACAAGAAAATCTCAAGGAGGTCTGGCGGGCCCTATATCCTTAAATACTACCAAGCCACTCAATTACGGCACACATTACACTGGTTCCATACTATCCACAATACACGCTGGGCCCAACTGGAACAGGAATGGTACACCCATACATTTAGGAACCCTGCTTATAAACACAATAAAATCCAAGCAAAAGAAAAACACACCTGCCCTCTAGGATCCATAGCAGACAACAATTAAACTTTGGCAAACAATAACAAATTCACAAAATACTACCCCATCCACCATCACACAGCTGGAAGGCAAACCTGACCATGAGATCAGCCTTACTCCACAATTTATTAAAACATGGACAGCTATTGGGGTAACATTAATAACAGATCTGGTGGACCCTATTTCATATAAGATGAAAGACTTTTCCACTCTAACTTCCAAAGTCACAAAAAAACTCCCAACACAATTATATCCCTTACTTACAAATCAGACACTATGCCACCTCACTATCCCCCAACCTATCCTTTCCTTAGATCACATTTTGAGAAGATAGTGGCACGAACCCCTATACAAAAAAGATTAATATCTAACTATACAACCTCCTGAAAACAACTACACAAGATATCACTCAAAAGCCACATAAATATATGCTCCAATGGGAAACAGTACTTAAAACGAAAATCACAAAAGAGAACTGGTATAATATCTGGGAAGCGGTGGCCAATCTTCCGTCTGTACCACTTACAAGGAAAATGCCTATAAGGTGATGCTGGAGTGGTACTACACCCCAGAAAAACTTCATAAAATATGGCCCGATTCTACGGATAGGTGCGGAGGGGGTGTGGTGACAAGGGCACTCTTATCACATCTTATGGGAGTGGCCGGTTATTAAAGAGATCTGGTCACACGCGGTCAAACTAATCCACTCTCTGTTTCTTTTCACCCACCCATGGATCCTATTCACTGGATCCTGGACATACCATTCAAGGGCTTAGGGAAAACTACAACTAAATTAAGCAGCCAATTCAAGGGGCGGTTAGACGTTATCACTAGACACTGGAACAGAAAAACTCTCCCACTGAAAAAAACCTCCACAATCTATCTTTGAGACCAGAAGTATGGAAAAACTAACAGCTATGGGCCACGATAATATGGACAAGTTTGTCAAGATATGGACCCCATGGGACGTATGATGAATGTGGCTAGGCGGTGCATGGCTTCGCCCTCGGGCCCCAACCGGGGAGACAAAATCCCTAAATCCCCCACCCGAGACAAACCGAACAAGCGAACCCAATAAACCCACGGATAGTTTATATTGTTAGATTAGAATATTCTATGTCGATTATATATGATGTTAAATATGTTTCCATCTTCTTTTAAATCGAAGCCAATCTGACAACAAATAAATGTAAGGAAGACCATGTTAACCAAAAAATGTTAAAATGTGAACACTATCTTATCAATATGTCTTCATTCTTTGTTTCTAATAAAGACTGAAAAATTGGGGAAAAAAAAAAAAAAAGATATAGTCATTACATCCTATTATTCAGATAAATAGAAAAAAAACCAAAGTTTTAAAAATTGTAGACATATTCTTTAACAGGAAAAACCAGCAGTAGACCACAACGCCTTTAGATGTCATCAGCATTAGCTGCCCACACTGCCACTAGTTTAACCATGGGTTTTATCCAGGCTTTATGGACAACCTAGACCACAGCAGCAAAGACAAGGGTTGGACCACCTAAGTGATGTTTTGTGACGCAATAGATCCTTTATACCCATTTAAACATGCTAGCTTGGCTGGTGTATTTACATGCTAAAAACAAAAACCTAGGCAGATCATCACAAAAAAAAAAAAAAAAGGTCCCCCAACACAATCACCACTCTACCAGTGTACTTCGTTTGTAAGGTTTTTATATACCCACTTAATGATTTTAAGCTAAGGAGGAGTTTGCGTCAGGAGGTATATAGGCAAATAGAACAGTCTACATATCATTAACAGATATTCTTAATAGTTGAGCAAAAACAACTACCATTTTAGTCTCTACACAGTTTGGATAAATAAAAATCTGGTAACATCCTTTCCAGAATCCTCTTTGGATCCCTGTAGTCAACATTTTTAAACATAAGAAAGCTTTTATTGTTACGATAAACTCACTGTTGGGATGTAAGCGCATCAGGGGCACAGTGGTAATTTTGTAACAGGGCTTGCAGCTGCAAGGAGTTCAGCTTTAAACAGGTATTATTAATGTTTGAAAAAACCTGATGTGAGTATTTATCCAAGTCAGAAGAGTAGTTGCCCACACAAAAAAAAAAAATCTGTTAGCTAGATTGTATATGAAAATATTTTTTTTAAAAAAGACCAGAAATTAGACCATTAAATACAAACAGACCCTTCCAAACCAAATTAAATAACTTAACATAAAACAGGTAAACAGGTTAGTATTGAATTTCTCAAATATATTTACAGAAATTTCTAAACTTTATAAAATCCATGTAATGTTTAGCATTTTAAATAGATTCTATGCAAAGATTGCATTTGGAAAATCAGTATAACCTGACATCAAGCAATACAGTTACTTCCTAACAACCTTTCTACTCTACTCAGTCATGATTATAATGGCTGCAGGATCACCATGGAAAACACCTAAAGGCACAGGCTTTAGAGTGGCCCCACTTTACTGTGATGCTGAAAGTTACAATTTTACACATCTGGAGAAGCCACAAGTTGGTATCCCTGGTTTATGAGAAGTTATGAGGCTTGATGATACAATGTTTACTATAAAATTACTCCCTACTGAGAGCTGCTGCATTCTTTTAGGTGTTAAAAGTTAAACTAACCAATTTAATAGTGGGTAAGTGCAACTTTATGCCTTAATAGCACCCAGCACAACAAGTTCAATAAGTAGTTTGAGCTGGATATAGTATGACTATTTTATGGCAGCTGATGTTAAAAACGTGCAGTGGGTAAATCCTGTAGGGAGATTACACAGGCAACAGTGGCTCTGTGTTAATCTCCCTATTAGTGTCAATAAGGAATGGAGACTTCTGGGTAATTTCCATGGTAGTCCTTACAAAATGCTTTATCTAATAAAAGGTTTTTTTACAGCATTCTACAAGCTAAATGCAAAAACAGACAGCCAACTACAGACCATTTTCAGCTTTATTGAGCCATCATCAGTGTAGTGTAGGTCTGGTTTTGCTGTGAAGCGCTTATAGACAGAGGTCCTAATAAATGTATTATTTATATTATGTACTATTAATGCTGTAACACTTTTATTAGGTCAAGCATTTTGTAAGGGATACATAGAAACATGGAAATTACCCAGAAGTCTCCGTTCTTTATTTGCATATACTGAAGTCCCCAGCCAAATTGTCCCAATAGACAGAGTACATTCAGAAACACACAACATGCTGGGTCTCATCTCTCCCTTTGCTGTGGATGCTGGGTGATTAATAAAAATAACCTGTGAGTACAAGGGGTCAGCTACCATAATTCACCTTATCTGGGAACACCCGTAAGGGTACGCACAGCACATTTAAAGGAACTGCAGTCTTGTTTCCTAGAAGCTGACAGCCCATTAAGTTACAGCTCAGAGATCCCTCCCTCTGACACAGAACTCAGATTTCAGTGCAGTTTTTTGTAAACACATTACAAATGCTCCTGTTCCTAACAATGATAAATCCTTTGCTTTTCATATAAAAAAGAAAAGTAATATTTGCAGTATGCTTGTGAAGGTTCTCATTCATCCAGGTCATGGTATATCTGTTGTATTCAATAGATCAAATGGACTTGAAATGTAGTTCTTGAAGACGTTTCGCTAGTCATCTCGACTGGCTTTCTCAATTCAGATGAATTGAGAAAGCCAGTCGGATGACTAACGAAACGTCTTCAAGAACTACATTTCAAGTCCAGTTGATCTAATTGAATACAACAGATAATATTTGCAGTGTATGTCTTTGCTAGCATGGATGAAAGAAACAGAACATTTAACATTTCAGCAAAAAATAAAAGTAACTATAGGGAATCGAACCAGCAACCTTCTATACTGTGTCTTTCTAAAAACCAAACTTTCTACCGCTATGCCACAATTTCTAATAAGTAATTATCTAGTACATGTGAAGTCTTTAGGGGAGATTCAATACGGGAAGTTCGCGTTACTTACCTTATCCCGATCCCGCGATACAATAACTGACGTAAACGAGATTACGTCAGTTATTGCATCGCAGGATCGGGATAAGGTAAGGAGCGGGACTTTAACTATCCACAACCCGTATCGTAAAGTTTCGCGCTAAGAAGTAGCACAAAACTTAAAGCTACTGGTTTTGGATCGTTAGCACAGCGCTATTTCCAAAAACATTCGGAAATGGCGCTGTGCTCTAAAATCCGTCTAAAACCCACGTTAACCCGAAATTTCGGGTTAACGTGGGTTCTAGATGTAAATGTTGTATCTCCCCCTTTATCTTTTGCTAGAAACAGAATAAAAACAAAAACAAACAGAACATGGGGAATCAAACCTGTGCCCCAATTGTCTATTTTTTACTAACCCAACACTTTAGCAGAACGTGAACTTGCATTAGACAGAAGTACATTTCAGCATTTCAGTAATTATCAGTAAAATTAGTTCACTATTTAGTATTGCTACTGGAAGACTGTCAGCAATTCACTCCGGTTGGTAAATAAATAACAGCTGCTATATAAAGTTTGAGCTGCTATAAATAAAGTTTGTACATATGTAGAACCTTTATATTTTTCTAGAAACAAACAAACAAAAAAATCAATAAACTCAGGCAGTAGACTATGTTATAATTTTTCATAAGTAAACTCGGGGATTAGAACTTGTGACTTCTTGGTGTGTTTGTTCCTAAAAAACACAGCATTTACATGGTGCGCCACCAGCAACTCAACTGTGATTACAGGTACATTTAGAAACTTTCGCAAGAAAGAGAAGCTAGAAGCTTTGTGCATAGAGACAGTGAATCCCGAGGTCAGGGGGCATGGTTCTTTGAAGCCAACATGGGCTATGAGTTGTACGTACTGGCAACAACATGGAAGCCTTCATGTTGCAGAATCTATTACTTACATCTACTAAATGCAAATAACTAGAGAAGAATTTTTCAATGTATAAGTGTTCTGGGTAGAAAAGCTTTCACATTAGGATTTAAAAAAATTAAGTTTAGTTCTCCTTTAATTTTATTCCTATATTATATATTATTAGTGTCAAAGACCGTTTTATTAAGCTATACTGGAACAAATTGATTTTAAGATGGTTGATTGCCAACAGCAACTTTGAATTTGGGTTCCCATAGGGTTTACTTTGGGCACTGTGGTTTCCCCCACAATGATAAAGTGTGTGAGATAAAGTGATTAGATTGTAGGCTCTTCAAATCTGGGCCTGATGTGAATGAATAAAATCATTGAAAAGTGCTGAGGAATATGTAGCACTATATAAAAAATAAAAAACATACATTCCTAAGTATGGTAAGTGTCACATTATATCATAGGCTTTTTTAAATGTATAGCTTTAAGAAAAGTTTCTTGTGTCCCATTTTAAAGGGTATCTTTAATTTCAAAAAGCAAAAAGTACAGTAAGATCTCATTGTTCCAAAACTTTTTTTCAGATTTTAAAATCTGAGATGTAGATTCTGTGAAATCATTTGAAATCACAGCATTTACCTGTCACTACAGAAGCAGAAATGATATGTGCCCCATTCCTGACCTCTTACTATAATCTCTGGCTGCCTCCCATCACCCTTCTGCAACATTTAAGAGAATCGGCAGAGAAAAGGCGGCAGGGGGGAGATGTGTAAGCAAAGCAGTGTCCATGGTGAGGCTGTGCAGAGACACTACAAGAAGGCAGTGAGTAAGGGAGGTGGGGGACAATTTGGAGCACTCATTAAACATGAATAATTTAATGACAAAGCAAACACAGATAATTATGTGAGTACAACCATTTTAATTCTCCCAAATTGTAGTTTCAGAAAATGTAAAGTTTTGAGTGAGTATAGTGACCCTAGTGCAGATGAACAAACCAAAAACACATGAGCATGACACATAGAAACGCAGGTGATTAGCTGTAAATAATACAAACCACCTCCTCATATAATCCAAACAAGCAGCAGCACACAATGTTGTATCCGTGTCCAGACTGACACCTTCCAATTGTGTTCTTTGTCTAAAATTATCTTATATTTATATAATTTAATGACAAAGCAAGCATAGATAATTTAGGTGAGTTTCATAATGTAATGATTATTTGTTTGATTGAGTATAGTGACTCTTAAAAAAAATTCTCTTTTTTGTATAAATTATTAACCAGATCAGTAGCACTTCTGCAAATTTGGTTTCAATTAAGCCTAAGGAGTGCTCCCGCAGTCCTAGTTATATTCTCAAATTCTATCAGACCGGTCCTAAAACTATCACAGATAGGCATTTATTAACAGACACAAAAAAAGTCTCAGACAGGCTCTCAAGCTCGATATCGAAAACAGGCACTCACACTTTCACAGATAGACACTCACATTCTCTCTCACAGACAGGCACACAAAGGCTTCACATTTTCACACATTAACACAAACAATCTTACAGACAGGCATGTCTGTCATGTTTTTTATTTAGCTATATACCTGCTTTAGTTTCCCCTGAAATTGGAATTTTAGCACTATCAATGTGTGCGTGTGTTAAGTACAGTTTTGTTGTCCATTATTTACACAGAAAATACAGTCCTGCAGCTCCTGCCATGATCTATAAGATACTCCTTCAGGATGGGTCTTTACCCTGATAATGATGAATTTATTATTAGTGCCCAAAGCGTACATTCAAGAGTACTACAGGGCAACTAAAGCAGATATACAGCTAAATAATGGGAAAAAAACATGTCTTTCAAATAGAAGAGGTTCAAGGCTGTGGTGAGTATAGTTATGCTTTAATCCTTGTAGTTTTTCTCTCACCATCTATTTATTGCTGGCAGTGTATGGGTTTATTATAATGACTGGAACAAGCAGTCCACAAATAAACTGCCAGACAGGCAAAACTACTGCACACATGGTGAATTTCTCCTTTACTCAACCTTCTTTGTCTGCCTGTGTGCAGTTACTTTCAGCCCACAAATCTGGGTTGCATGCTGTTGGCATTGCAGGCAAGGCCACATTACAGAGCGGAACCCTGTAGGGAGGTGGCCTTTTTGATGCCAGGAATTCCCCCTGCCCCCCCAGCATCATGTGCCTGGGGCCCAGATGTCAGAGGGGCCCAAAAATGCCATTTGTGGAAACCACACATTTTTGGGACATACTATCATTTTAAATTGCAGGAAAAGCCGTGACTTACATTGCACAAACAGAATGCAGCTATGACTCCTCCCCCTCCCTTCTGACTGGCAATTCATTTGATAACACAGATCTAACTCCCACCCACCCCTCACACATTTCATTTCCCTTGCTTGTTCCTGGCTGTTTGGGAGAGGGAAGCTATGTTCAATGTTCATTGCTGTGGACGGAGATCTGTTCCCCATTATAAGTTCCCAGTCCCACACAGTGTTGTACAATTGCTTAGCTTATACATAAGTCGCCTTTGAGTGACTGCATTCAAAGCCTTAGCAAAATCCAAGTATACCACATCTACTGCTCAAGATATGTTCCTCATAAATCCATGCTGGTTACAATTTATAAGCAGTCCTTGAAACATACTATAGAACATGTACCCAATTTAAAGTTTCCAGTATCTTCACCACCCCTGAAGTTAAACAGGTCTGTAATTACCAGACTGTAAATGACTACCTTTTTTTAAATATTTGAATTACATCAGCTTTTTTTCCAATCAATATGCATGGTTCCAGGCATCAGGGAATCAGAGAAAATAAGAAACAATAGCCTGGACAAAACTGAATTTAGTTTCTTAAGGACCCAATTCTGCGTTTTATCTAGTCCAGGAGCTTTATTGATATCAACCTTATTTAGTTGTTTCTCAAACATATACTCAGTTATCCAAAGTGCAATTGCATTATTGCCAATATACTCTATGCTATCTGTACTTGGATCTTCTCTAGTGTATACAGAGGGATGTTCAAGAATTTGCTTTATCGCCATCCTCTGTAACGGTCTTATCCCCATTATTCAATGGCCCCACATTTTCAGCCCTTATGTTTTTACTTTTAATATATCTGTTGTATTCAATTAGATCAACTGGACTTGAAGCATACTATTAATATACTTAAAAAAAAATATTTCGTGTTAGTCTTGCTTTCTTCCCCATGATTTTTTTTTAGATTTTAAATGCCATTCTCTTCCTTTCCATTTCTCTCTTTACATCAGAATTCAACCACATGGGTTTGGGCTTAGTTTTTTTTACATTTATTTTACCAAGGGTATAAATTGAAATGGTTTAAAAACCCCATTAAGGGCTAGGCCACACTGCTGCGTTTTTTTTGCGTTTGCGCTTGCGATTGCGCTTGCGATTTTTCAAAATTATTGAAAACGCGGCAACGCAAAAAAAGCGCGTTTTTCGATGCGATTGCGTTCTGCATTTTTAATCGCAATCGCATGCGTTTTCCTATACTTATTGAGGAAATCGCAAACGCAACGAAAATCGCACATGAAATCGCATGCTATTGCGTTTGCGTTTCAGTGTGGCCTAGCCCTAAAACAGTTTTCTTCTGTTTAGTATTTTTCCCTGAGAATATATCATCCCAGCTTATATGCCGAGAAGAGCTATTTTTATTCAGGGAAAATTTGCTTTCATGGAATTAAAAGTCTTTGCACAGTGCACATATCCTTTGATAACATACATAAATTTTATGGTCACTATTCCTGCTTCCCACTACCTTCATATCTATGATACATCCTATGATGTTAGATGATATTCCCAGATACATTACAGTACCTTTTCTAGTAGGAATGTCAACCACCTGTGAGAGAAAATGATCATGCAGCAAATTCAGGAACCCATCACTCCAATCAATGTAAGGGTAATTAAAGTCCCCACATGAGGAAGGGGGCACCTAATACCCCCGGAAACGTTGTGTTTTTGATGTTGGTCACCAAATAAAGAATTATTGATTCTGGAGTGCGACCCTCAACTCTTCCTTGCAATTTTTGGACTATTATCCATGGAGGTTGGATATCTGAGGAGTGAGCACCCACAGGTTGGATAGAGTGCATTGGGCCTTTTTTGCTATTTGTAATTAAAGTCCCCCATAATCAGAATGTTCCCCAAACTTGCAGCCCTTTCCCCATTTGCATATGAAGCCGAATAACTTCCTTTCTGCTAGTATATGGTGGCTTGTAGAAGACACCAACAATAACCTCCCTTCCTGTTGCACAATTCCACCCATATGGCCTCTGCTTTAACATCAATATCGACAATTATCTCATCTTTTAAATTTAATGCTATACCCATTACATCATACTTTTCAGTCACAGCCATTATCTTCAATTCTCCCATTATTTTCAGTCAGGCTTTACTTGTAAACGAACTTTTTAGATTATGTAATTTATCTACGCACTTTAATATACGTCTTTCTATCCACTATGCTAGCCCCTGCCTTTCCTCCCACCATCTGTCCATCTACACCGCACTGAACCCCCTATGCTATCTACCCCAGTGAGATTGTTAGTACCCTTCTCCCCAAAACCTAGTTTAAAATCTCTTCCGACCCTCTAGCTACCCTTTCCTACAAAACAGTCGTACCACAAACAGTGAGGTGCAATCAATCCCAACTGAAGAGCCTGTAGCCGAAAGAAAAGTCTGCCCAGTTTGCTAAAAACCCAATCTCCACTTTTCAATTCAGTTTTATTGAAGAACGGGAGTAAAGGACCTGTGTCTTACCTCCCGTTCTTGAACAAAACGTTCAGGAGCAGGGAACGAAGTTACAGAACTTACTCTGTCTCTCGTTTCTCCACCACATCCTCTAACAGGTCCCGATGGACTTAGTACACTGTGCATGTGCATAGCGTACAAAGTCCGTTGGGACCTGTCAGAGGATGTGGCAGAGGAGCAAGAGACCGGGTAAGTTCTGTAACTTCGTTCCCAGCTCCTGAACGTTTTATTGAGGAATGGGAGATAAGACACAGCTCCTTTACCTCCCATTCCTCCATAAAACTGAATTTAAAAAAAAGTGATTTTAGCAGTGGAGATACCCTTTAACATTTGTGAGATAAAAGAACCACCAGGAACTAGAAATCAACCTCTTCCTGTTGTCATTTGCGATGATCCACTAACTATATCAGCCTCTTTTATTGTGCAATGAAGGAAACCATTAAATGTAAGCTTTTTTTACTGGGTTACTGCAGTTAGGTAACATATGATTGGATGCTGCAGATTAATAGCACAGGTTAACTGTTGAACCTTTTATTGCATTAGCCCCAAAGTTTCTACATGTACTTGTATTTTCGCCATATTCTGTGATGGCTCAGCAATCCAAAGTCCTCATCTTAGAAACTCAGCCTATGAGGTCACAGGGTCAAATCCACAGACTTATGAAACAATACAAAACAGTCAAATGATTTTAATTGCAGTTTTCTTTGTTTCTATTATGTAGCAGGATATAAAATTTCTACACACGCACTAGTGTTCAACATTGCAGTTCTGTTGCGATAGTGGTATAAACCTCTGCTTTTAGCAAGACAGAAAACATGTGGGCTGTAGGTCCAATTCCTCAGATTTTAATTTAAAGTTTTTACTGAAATTTTAATATTCTGTTTCTTACATCCATCTAAACTAAGAAATACACTGCAAA
Organism: Hymenochirus boettgeri; assembly: GCA_019447015.1. NCBI lineage: Eukaryota > Metazoa > Chordata > Amphibia > Anura > Pipidae > Hymenochirus > Hymenochirus boettgeri. The sequence continues at coordinate 98,213,503 of CM033473.1, read as the reverse complement.
GATTACTATTCTTTTGTTTATGAAAAGCAAAGGAATATATCATTGTTGGGGAAAAGATTATTAAATATGTTTACACATAAACTGCATTGAAATCCCGGTTCTGTGTCAGAGGGAGGATCTTTGTGCTGTTATATGATTAGCTGCCAGCTTCTAGGAAGCAAGTCTGTAGCTTATTTTAAACCATTGAGAAACACAGAGCATGTGTAATGTACTGTGTAGGTAAGATGCATTATGGAAGCTGATCCCTAGTACCAAAATTTTAACTTCATAAATAGCCCAGCAGCCACAGCAAGAGGAGAAGTGAGACACAGTTTAATGTATGTTTGTGAATGTGTTCTGTCTATTAGAACAAGGTTGTTTGGAGACTTTAAAACTGGAAAAAGGGAAGGCACTAGGGGCTTTGTATACTGTGAAGAAAGCTTAAATTTATAGTGCATTATTTCTATAATTGCCAAGATGGCATACTAACAGGTCATAAAAAGGGTGAGCACTGGGCCTTTTTTACATAGTAAGTTACATAGTAATTAAGGTTGAATAAAGACAGACGTCCATCAAGTCCAACCTATTCACTTCTTTTCTTCCAACCTTAAAGGATGTCCACGTGTCCTCTGATATGACCTATTAGTGAACAATGCACCAGAGTTCATTGTATGGGCCATTAATATATTTGTATAAGGTTATCATGTCCCCACGCAACCGCCCCTTCTCTAATGTAAACAGCCCTAACTTGTCTAATCTGCCTGCATATTCAAGCCCCTCCATTCCCCTTATTAATTTAGTTGCCCTTCTCTGAACTGCCTCAATTTCCAAGATGTCCCTTTTGTATATGGGATTCCAAAACTGCACCGCATATTCCAAATGAGGCCTTACCAGTGCCTTGTAAAGAGGGAGAATAATATTTTTCTCTCTTGAATCTATTCCCCCTTTTATACAAGACAATATCTTGCTAGCTCTAGCCGTTGCTACCTGGCATTGTTTGCTACAGCTAAGTCTGTTATCTACCAGAACCCCTAATCTTTTTCCATTACAGATGAACTTAACACAGAGTTATTTATGGTGTAGATGGCACAGGTATTATTAAATCCCAAATGCATCACCTTACATTTATCTACATTGAATCTCATCTGCCATTCTGCTGCCCATTTTGATAATCTATCTAGGTCTGCTTGCAGCACTTGCACATCATTGGAAGTTTCCAAAGCTCTGCATAATTTAGTGTCATCAGCAAACACAGAGACCTTGCTCTCAATGCCCCCTTCTAAGTCATTTATAAACAGATTAAACAGAAGCGGCCCCAGTACAGAACCCTGAGGCACTCCGCTTAGAACTTTAGCCCACATAGATGTAGCTCCATTAACCACCACTCTCTGTTTGCGGTCCAATAACCAGTTCTCTATCCATGAACAAATGTTTTCTTCAAGGCCAACAGTCCTCAGTTTATACTTAGTCGCCTATGTGGACAGTATCAAAAGCTTTTGCAAAATCCAAATATACCACATCCACTGCTGTGCCTGAGTCCAATTCTTCTTACTCACTTCTTCATAAAAACCAATTAAATTTGTCTGGCATGATCTATTTCTCATAAATCCATGCTGACTACTACTAATAAGATGATCTCTGGAGACAAAGTCAAGGATATGATCCCTTAACAAAGTTTCCATCACCTTCCCTACCACTGATATTAGGCTTACAGGTCTATAGTTACCAGGCTGTGAACGACTACCTTTTTTGAATATTGGTATTACATTGGCTTTTTTCCAATCCAGCGGCACGTCGCCAGACAAAAGCGAATCTGAAAATATGAGAAACAGTGGTCTAGCTAGAACTGAACTTTTGCCAGACAAATTTATGCACTATTCACCCATCAGCTTTCTTGGCATCCCATACTAGAGGGTCCGTGATGACCCGACACAGGGAAAAGGGCAGAAAAGAGGCTTCAAAGGTTTGCACATCAATCTCAAAAATATCAGGCAGGTAGGGTTTCCAGTGCATCCAGAAAGTAATCACAACAGATCACTTATTCCACATTTTGTTAATTTACAGCCTCATTTCAAAATGGATTTAATTAATTTCTTTCATTTACAATTCTACACAAAACATCACATAATTACAGTAAAGTTTACTTGAGGTTTGGCAAATTAATTAAATACGAAAACGAGAAATCACATGTACATATTCACTACCTTTGCTCAATACTTGATGCACCTTTAGCAGCAATTACAGCCTCAAGTCTTTTTGAACACAATGCCACAAGTCAGATCTAGAATGGCTGTGCACCAACGCTTCCCATCCAACCTGATGAGAGTAATGGGCAAAACTGCCGAGTCGCGCTTGTGGCATCATATTCAAAAATTATGTGCATGCAATTTCTCAGTTTTATTGTATTTAATTAATTTGCCAAAACCTCAAGTAAACTTTAACATTCACATTATGAGGTGTCGAGTGTAGAATTTGGAGGAAAAAATAAATTTAATCCATTTCGGAAAATGTGGGAAAAGTGATTCATTTTGAATACTTTCTGGATGCATTGTAGGCTCTCAATTTTCAGTAAAGCAGGCCCATGACAGGTGCCAGCAACTGAGACTAGGATGCGGCCATTGAAAGCACACTTAATGAATGCCACAATCTAGATACTTATGCTATAGGGAGAGCTATAAGGAAACTAGAAATGTAATGCTCTTTCCTGCAAAGAAAGAGGAAAACCTTTCTAGCTGTTTAAGAAAGACTACATGCTAAGGGATCACCTATTCAATGCTGTATTCAGCCAAGCTACACATTTATTAATTTCCATGGAAGAGACAATTCCTAGCTGCTTAATCCACTGTCCAAGTGTTATGTCTGGGGTACTTAAACATTGTTATGGATGAATCTCGAAATCAGAATTTATCTAGGGGGAGGTAAAAAAAAACTCATCTTATGACCAGACACTACTAATTATAATTATGCATAACATTTCTTTCTAGACTATTTTTTTTTTTTTCAAAAATTCAGAATTCTTAAGAGTAATATTTGTAGCCCGAAATCAGGTGTTTTCTAAAGGTAGAAAACCATTAGAAAAGTAATATCTGATTAGTTGCAGAAAATTAACAGTCTGGGCATATTTTTGCACTTTTTATTTAAAGGGCATGTCCACTCCCTCGTGTGTGACAGAACACCCGCCCTAAAGCTAGGTTCCTTTTAACTTACATTTAGCAAAGATCCCCCAGATGGTGTACGGATCCTTACAAACCCACGATCCAGCGCCGCGGCTCCCAGATACTTCCTGGTAACAGCCAGCAGTGACGTGACTGACAACCATTACTGAACAAGTCTCCACTGCTGCTGCTCGTGCACGTGCAGCAGCAGCGGAGGTGTGGACTAAGTGGTGCTGGATCGGAGGTTTGTAAGGATCCGTACACAGCCTGGGAGCAGTTAAACGGAACATAGCTTTTGGGAGGTGATGTGTCACATATTACATTTTTATAAGAAGAGTGGACAATGCCCTTTAAGCCTGAATGTCTTCTAGTCGAAAGATTATGTATTTACATAGCACCAAAATATTCTGTAGTGATTTACAATTACATGTATACATTCACAATCAGGCCCTGCCCAGAAGAGGTTGACCAT